>CALNHX010002460.1:0-151388 GCA_940337035.1 Agriotes lineatus
TAAAGATGTAGTAGAAAACGTAATGATTTTATTATTTCTGATATCTGAATGTACCCTGCGCAAGTAATTTTTACAAATAAAATGCCCACTATTTTTGATTTAGATACACAAAACGTGTTGGTGATACAAGTATTTTTTCCAAACCTTGTAGCACTTTCTTTTTATATTTTTTAAAATCTAATAGCATTTTTCAGGTGTGCATCAAGTGTTTCCTTTTTAGGTGCTCTCTGAAATTAATTGTCTTATCTCAATATCGAAAAAATATTGCCCCTCCCTGGAAAGTTTTCTAACGGCGCCCATGCGAGGAAGGCCTACGACCAATAATGTAACTCGCAAGTACCAAATTGTCACTCGGAACTTGCCAGCTTGTGAGTGGATTTGGCAAGGGGCAAGGGGCGGTCAGCGGCGAGTCTCAATGTACTGAACATGTTGATTGAATCATGCATTGCATAACTTTCTAATAATCATCTTATTGAATAGGTAGATATATTGATGTATATATTATATTTTGTTGCAGCCTTTCGTGATCCATTGGTATTAATGTTTTAAGTTTATGGTAACAACAAACTACATACTTTCTTATTTTTCTCATCTTCTATGTTTCGAAAGACTAGGCTTTTATTCTCAAGAAGATTAAGGCATAAAAACAGAAATAGAATCATCAAAAATACTTCATAAACAAACAATATATAAATATATATGAATGAATCTATATACATCCTCATTGTGTAAGTAACATCATTTTTTTTAATTAAAATTTAGACTGAGATTAATATTGTTATCTATACTGTTAAAGGTGATTAGCTCAACTTTGTGTGCCCAATTTATGTTATGTTATATTATAAGCGAATTTTAATTAATTTAATTGCCCTATTTATGTATTTTGGATATTCAAAATTATTTTCTGCTAGCCCCGGTAGATACACTTGACTGAAAATCAGATCGGATTCTTTTTAATCTAGATTGCTTATATTCTAAAATTTGATGTTCCTATATTATTATGGCAACTCAAAACTTCTGTCAACTGACACTTCAAACAAAATTCAATTACAAATACTTCATCGTTACATTTGTCATACGACAATCTCAAATAGTAAGTACTTCCTTAATTAAAATTAACTCACTTTACTCTTTAGTTTCTTTCAGTTCTTATTTTAAATAACCTGGATTCTGTTATCTTTTATTTAACTTAACACTCTCCGCTGATAAACCCAATACTCTCAACTCTCCAACTGACCCCGCTAAAACACTGCTTTACTCAAAGCCACGGCGAAGGCCTCAACTGATAACCAACTGCCAAGATGTCCATACTCCGGATCCAAATCAACACAGGAACCCAGCTCGCCACAAGAATCGGCATCTACAGCTTCACCACAGTAAGCATCAAAATAGACCTCAGCCGCAGATGCGTTACTTTAATGTTCAATCAAATCACATATATGAATTCTGCTACAACCCAGCACCATGAATTTTGACCAGAGGCAAGCCACCAGATATCACTTGACAAGCCCCACAAACCTGCTGACTCTGCTAATGATGTCGATGCTATCCACCTCCCTTGTAAAGCGTTCCTTGTTATCCAATTCAGTCTATGCAAATATAATTCCACAATAAACTCCATTAACATTCCCTTACTTTTATTTGCCTTTGTAGATTATAATTGTATTAAATTGCTTTTCTCACCACATTCTAGTCTTCATCTATATAGTTTTCCCATATTCTTATAATATTTTAGTTTTTAGTTTTCTTCATCACGCCAATTTGTATGTAGTAGTAGTAACAGTAGTATTTTCGGGAAACCCATGTCTAGCAAGTAGGCCTTCCTAGGCCCTTTTTGCCAACCCCGTGGACAAGGTCTAGGCATGCAGAGTACCATGTACCGTTGCGGCCCCTACAAACTCAGACACCGACTTTTGACACACTCTGATGGACAAGAAATTTAGGCCGGCCTGTCACTTGGCACTGTTTATGTTGGTGGCACTGTTAGTTTATGTCAAATTCGAGGTTAGTAGGTTAGGTTTTGCGTCAGTTTTGACACAGATTGACGCAAAACCTAACCTGCTAATCTCGGATTTGACATAGACAGTGCCAAGCGAATGACAGGCCGGCCTAAATTTCTTGTCCATCACAGAATGTGTCAAAATTCGATGTCTGAATTTGTAGGGGCCGCAACTGTACCTTAGTCCTACTTAGAATTTTGCCGAGACTAAGGAGTTCCAACCCTAGCAAGGGATCTTTTACATGCTACACATCGTAGTAGCATGGGATCCACGACTTTACATCACTTCCGAATGATGGCATTCTGTAGAGGCTTTTATACGCATTTTTTTATTTTTGAAAACCTCACCGGGATCGGGGATCGAACTCTATACCCTTAGATCAGTAGCGAGAATGCCTACCACTAAGCTATGGAGCCCAGCAATTTGTATGTAACTCATTTAATTAAATTATAAATTCTATTGCCTTTCTTTTCTAAATTAATCGTAATAATTTTTATATCCATTTCACATCTAAATTCATCTTTATAATTTTTAATACTGTATTCTTTTAATCTTATTTATCTGATTTCTAGACCCCTGTACCAATATCATAAAAATACATAATATAGTATCTACCAATTGAACTACTTCAACAACATTTTACTGAGGAGTTTGCTGCCAATGTCGACGCAAGGGCTTGTTCTCTGCTTTCTGGCTGTCGATCGCGGCGCGCGCTATTTCAAATACTAATCGAGTGGGGTTTGGATTCTTTATACACAAAGAAGTATTTACATCAATAAGATATTTCCGGTGCTGTAGGATTTTGGGGCCCCTAAAGAGCTATTTTTAATTACATTAATAATACATGGATTACAAACGAATTGCGAGGCGGGGGCCGCGGGGCAAAAATGTGCATGTGTAAACGCCCTAGTGGTGTTGCATTTTAGTTTAAAGCCTACGGGCCCGGACGGCTCGAGGGCCCGGGATGCGATCGCATCCCGGCATCCCTAGCCAGTCCGCCCCTGAATTTTAAATATAGTTTCATTATCAACACTAGAAAAACTAAATTTAAAATTGTCAGAACTATTATTTTTATACATTTCAGATACTGCCAACTGGTTATCATTATTTACTTTAGGAATACCATAATTAAAATAATTGTTAATTTCATTAACATCCGCTGTGCTCAGGTATTGCGATTACTTTCTGTTTGCCAATGTCCAGAGTACCCAGCTGCTTCCATAGCCGTTTCTTATCGGGACTATTAAAAATAAAATTAAAGTAGGCTTTTTTTTCGTTTTTAATTGTAAGAGTGGTTAAATTACGAAGCGATTTATAATATTCCCGATGGCCTGGGGATTTTGAGTTTCTATATTTAGATTTTGCCTTATCTCTTAAAGAAATAAGAAGTTTTAAATTGTCTTTCTATTTGAAGGCTAAATAAATTTAGAAATTTTTTTTGTAGATAAGGTGTGTATTTGTCAGTACTAACATTATTACAAAACGTTGTATTGTATTTATCTTTATTGAGTAAAAAAATCAAATGTAATAAAAGTCAACTTCACCCCATTTGGGGTTAAGTTGACCACATATTTTATTTCCACTGTAATTTGTCTCCTTAGCTATATAGGATGAATTTGACTGCAGTAACACGAACAGAACACAGTATTAAACATTTATTGAAAAAATACATGAAACAAAAAGTTGTAATAATATAAATAATGGCAAAAAGATAGAAAATAAACACTTTTTTCTTGAAATATGCGGAAATAAAGTGGTTTAGGAGCATAAAAATATATGTGTTACTAAAAAGCATTTTATAATACAAAACAAAAATAGTTTACTTGAAATTGAATCCAGAAAGTTCTACATCAAATAACAATTCTCCTCTGCGGCAAGTTTTGGGATCACATAATTGTATTTTTATTTGATTCCGCAACACATTGACACAATCTTCCACTTCAGGCCACACACATTTTCCAGATTTACACTGTTTTAGAAAATTAACACAAACTTCATCTTCTTCTTCATTAATTGATAATACCTTTCCTATGAAATGTTTAACGGTTCTCTTTGTTTGATAATCTATAATAACCCAAGACATTTCATGTAAATGGTTGATACCATAAAATTGTTGTCCTAATAGCATATATTTCAGGAACGTTGTTTTCTTCTTCATTAACATCTTCGTCAATATCAGGTTCTACATCTTCATCACTTTCTTCTACTATTTTTCTTTTTATTGACTGAACCTTGCTCGTAGATGGTACGTTTTGTATCTTATCATCTTTCTCAGGAGTGTCTATGTAGGCCACTGATCTACCTGGTACAACATTAAGTTTCTTTCTCTTGGTTGGAACGTCACGTTTGTTTGGGTTTCGTTGTTCTTGTAGAAAACTGACCAGTGCTTCACTAACGTTGTTATTATTGGAATTTTCAGTATTTTTAACTTCTTGTGGAATCTTACTTAATAATTTTTCTTTAGATATGGGATAAATTCCAGAAGAATAAAATCCCTTGACAGCATTTATTCTCGCAGTCGGAGCCAATCTATCAAATAATTTTTTTAACAATCTGGGGAAGACACTCTTTTCTACTGATGACGAATGTGGGTTAGACTTTTTCCACTCCTGTTATAGCTGTTTCCAATGGTTCTTCATAGGACCAAAAAAGCTCACATCCAGTGGTTGACACAGATCTGTCGCGTTTGGTGGAAGACAAACAAAGTCAATATTATTGTCCTTACAAAGTCGAAGTACGTCTCTTGTAAAATGCGACGAAAGGTTATCTCCGATTAGGACCTTCTTCCCTTCAATTAATTTAGCGTGTGGCAACAAAGTAGTTTTGAACCAGTCTGTGAAACAAACTGCATCAAACCAACCATGGTTTGAACGGTTGTACCGTGTCCCTTTCAAGCAGCACCTTTTCTCACAACAAGGGGAACCCCTTGGCCCACCTTCACGCCAAGAATCCCACATTTCTTTCGCTTTATAGACAACGTAGGGTGTCAATATATCCCCTGATGCCGAAACGCACTACATAACTGTTACAGCACTTTTCGTAAAATTTATAACATTGTTAGGATATTTAACACCTCGTTGATAAATTAATTTCTTCTTTCCCGGATCGTCACTTAAATTACTCTCGTCATAATTAAATAGGTATAGCTTCTGGACTGACACCTTTAACTGTTTTACTTAGTTCATCAATAAAACTGGACAACATGTCAGTACTTACTGCTGCGCGTGCTCTTTTGATATTGTTGCTTAATCGTTCGCTTAAGCATTTTTTATGACGCTACAAAAATCCTTTTGTCCAATCATATCCCGGTAAATTATTTTTGAAGCGCGATTGTTTTTCAATTTGATCCAAGTATGCTTTTGCAAGTACGCGTAGATCTAGGGTACCAAGCGGAAACCCCACATAGCACAACTAATTAATCCTTTCACAAAATCGCCTTCCTCGTTTTCAGTGAACATAGTTTGACCACCATGCTTTCTAATATGACGTCCGTGAATTCTATTTATAAGCGTACCTTTAGGTATTTTGTATTTTTTAGAAGCCTGAGTTGCACTTATCCTTCCTTCTAAAACTTCTTCTAAGCATTTTTCTAATATTTCGTCACTATAATTCTTAAAAGTTCTAGCACCCACTTTACGCTTATATATTCTTGGCATCATCAAATTATACATACTTGTTGAAATAAAGAGCACAATTACACAACTACTCACATCAGCGCAACAAAACGAACTGCGTTGCTATAGCAGGCAGCCACACAAGACGGCAAGTTTCTGCAAGTCTGGGCTAATTAGTCAACTTCACCCAGGTGGTCAAATTCACCCCAAAATCGTAACAACTTTGCCTAAATTAAATATTTTGAATACTATGCTAAAGTCGTTAAAGTTATATAAAATGTAATAATAAGGTTTTGACACAAAAACAATAGGTTATAATACAAAAAAATATATTAATGTTTACATTTTTGGTTTTGCCGTTGTTAACAATAATTGTTTGAGAACCTAGAATTTTAACTTATATTAGTATGCAACTTTGGCTTTGTATGTATAAGGTACAAAAATGTTTTTTTAAATTTTGCTTACATAGAAGCTGTATAGAATATATTAGCTCAATATTTAAGCACTAAAACTTCTGTGAAAAAAGTATTTAACATTGAAACATTTTTTGAGTTTTTGGTCATATTCACCCCACTGGTCAAAGCCACCCCATTTTACGGTACCTTAAACTAGTTAAAACTAATCTAAAACTAAACTAAGTGACTCTTTTAATACAAATATTATCGATAGCGTAATTTTTAATAATGGGTTTAGTATTTTTTGTGAAAGTCACAATATAACATTTTGAAATATTAAAGTAGACATAGACTAAGAAATTTTATTTTACTAAAACGATTAAGTATGCAATATTGGTGTGGTAATTTATTAATATGTTACAATATTGGTATATTAATTTAATATATATGTGTATTTTATTTTTAGTTCGTGTAGTATCTTAGCACTTGCTAATAAAGTTAAATACTATTATTATTATTATTATTTTGTAAGTTCTTACAGTCATTCAGTGTATTTATGTTAGCATAAAGTTTTAAATCATTAGCAAATAATAGGTAGTTTGAAAATGTACAACAGTACACAAATAATTAATAAATAAAAATAATAGTGACGCAAGGTAAAATCCTTGGGGTACACCAGAATTTGCTGTTGTTTTGCAAGATATTTGAATTTAATATAAATTGTTCTATTTTGCAAATAAGATTTTAGAAAAATTCTGACTGATTTGTTAAGACCAAATATTAAAGACTTGGCTAGTCATTTCTAACACCTTACGAAATTCGATATATATCAAATCTATTAATTGTGAATAAAAGGCTTTTCGCCTGTATGAATCTTCACATGTCTAACTAACTAACTTTTCTGTGTTGCTTTGAAATCACAAATAGAATAGGTATAAGGCTTCTCGCCTGTATGAGTCCTCACATGTTTAACTAAATCACTTTTCTGTGTTGCTTTGTAATCACAAACAGAACAGGTATAAGGCTTCTCGCCTGTATGGGTCCTCACATGTTTAACTAAATTACTTTTCTGTTTTGCTTTGAAATCACAAACAGAACAGGTATAAGGCTTCTCGCCTGTATGAGTCCTCACATGTCTAATTAAATGACTTTTCCGTATTGCTTTGTAATCACAAACAGAACAGGTATAAGGCTTCTCGCCTGTATGAGTCCTCACATGTTTAACTAAATCACTTTTCTGTGTTGCTTTGAAATCACAAACAAAACAGGTATAAGGCTTCTCGCCTGTATGGGTCCTCACATGTTTAACTAAACCACTTTTCTGTGTTGCTTTGAAATCACAAACAGAACAGGTATAAGGCTTCTCGCCTGTATGAGTCCTCACATGTCTAATTAAATGACTTTTCTGTATTGCTTTGTAATCACAAACAGAACAGGTATAAGGCGTCTTGCCTGTATGAGTCCTCACATGTCTAACTAAAACACTTTTCTCTGTTGCTTTGAAATCACAAACAAAACAGGTATAAGGCTTCTCGCCTCTATGGGTCCTCACATGTCTAACTAAATTACTTTTCTCTGTTGCTTTGAAATCACAAACAGAACAGGTATAAGGCTTCTCGCCTGTATGGGTCCTCACATGTCTAACTAAATGACTTTTCCGTGTTGCTTTGTAATCACAAATAGAACAGGTATAAAGCTTCTCACCTGTATGAGTCCTCACGTGTCTAACTAAATGACTTTTCTCTCTTGCTTTGAAATCACCAACAGAACAGGTATAAGGCTTCTCGCCTGTATGAGTCCTCAAATGGCTAACTAAATGACTTTTCCGTGTTGCTTTGTAATCACAAACAAAACAGGTATAAAGTTTCTCGCCTGTATGAGTCCTCACATGTCTAACTAAATCATTTTTCCTTGTTGCTTTGTAATCACAAACAGAACAGGTATAAGGCTTCTCGTCTGTATGAGTCCTCAAATGGCTAACTAAATTACTTTTCTGTGTTGCTGTGAAATCACAAACAAAACATGTATAAGGCTTCTCGCCTGTATGGGTCCTCACATGTCTAACTAAATTACTTTTCTCTGTTGCTTTGTAATCACAAATAGAACAGGTATAAGGCTTCTCGCCTGTATGGGTCCTCACATGTCTAACTAAATTACTTTTCTCTGTTGCTTTGTAATCACAAATAGAACAGGTATAAAGCTTCTCGCCTGTATGAGTCCTCACATGTGTAGCTAAATTAGTACTTTGGATGTTTTCTTGTTGGATATATAACTTATCAAATTTGTTATTACTATCCATGTTCTGTGATATAGATGATGTAGTTCATGTAGAACTACAAGATTTACTATCCATAATTTCTGGTTTGATATCCGTTATAGTTGTTTAAACTTCATAGTTCCTGTGATAGATGAGCCAATGGAATTTAAATAGTTTCAGACCTACAACAAAAGGAGTTTGCCATTAACCTAAGATAAAATTAGCAATGTGCCATTTTGAGTAATGGTCAAATTTTAAGAGATATATGTTTGATATGGTATCTTTCTATAAAAATGAAATTCTGGTTACAAACAAATCTCAAATAACAAACCAATCGAAGTTAGCCCGGTTGGTTGAGATACATTTTATAATTGTACTTCTATTTAATTCTAAGAATGCAATAAAAATACAACTAAAAATATAACTGATGCTAGTCCATTATGGCAGATAAATGTCTTGTGGTAGTTGACGTTATAGTCTATTGTGAATGTGTTTATGGTCTAGGACAGGGGTCTCCAAACTTTTTAGTCTAAGGGCCACACTGACTCCTCCACTAAGTTCCAAGGGCCAAGACCTAGCTAGCTCATCAACATACTGTAGTTTTGAATTACATGCGTACCTATGTCTCAAGTTTCTCGGGATTCAGCTTGATCTCAAGCTAATATGGGACAAGCAGGTTGCTCACGTGTCGGTAGCTATCTATTTGCTAAAAAACTGAAAGTCTGTTGTTCCAAGCAACGTTTTATTGAGTGTATACCACGGACTATTCATGTCATCTGCTACGTATGCCATTATAATTTGGGGTCACAGTAGCCACTCTAAACGCATATTTAGCCTCCAAAGAAAGGCGGTAAGAGTTATTGCTGAATTAAGATATCGAGACAATGTTCGAGATACATTTAAAAATCTAGGTTTGTTAACATGACCATGTTATTACATTCTTGAGTGTTTATTGTACATAAAATCGCATATTGATAAATATGACGATAGCTCTAAAAAAGCATTACAAGCTTAGGAATAATGAAGACATTACACAGCCCTTTCTAAGACTGAACAAATCTAGATATGCATGTAACCGTTATGCAATAAAATGTTTTAATAAGGTTCCTGCATCTATGAGAAGTATGACTCTGATGCAATACAAACAAAAGCTGAAAAGTTATTTAATTTGTTACCGTCAATTTTCGCTTTACTGTATTCTCGATATTTTGATAGCGTGAATTTTCGCTTTACTGTATGTTCGATATTTTTCGAATTGCGTCCGGATATTGCGCATTGTTGATACGCCGCCGTTGCACATTGTTGAACGTTCGCGACGCGAAAATTTGGCATCTTGTTCCGGCGTTCGATCGAATAAGGTCGTTGGAAGTTTTTGGCGCTGTTCGAGGTCGCGATTTTGGAGAAGGTGCTTATTGATGTCTAGGCACTTCTCACCCTTTGGTTAGAGGATTTGTACGCGTCTCGACATTCCTCTGAATATAAATCTGGAAATACTGCCTGGTGCAGACTTTTTTTACGTCAAAACTTCCCGAGCAAAACATTTGGGGAATTTAGTGTGAGTATGACCGTTTTCAGCCCCTTTTCGATTTCCCGCTAACGTTTATTTCAATAATTTAGTCCCCACCACGTTATGGGTCCCAAATAAAAACTTCGAGAACCCCGACTTGCGGCCCGATGCAATCTGTGATAGCGTTATCTCGGCGCGCTTAATTGACGAGCTACTGTCCTCCGTGGGTAAGCCATCAAGCCCACGAAAGCCCGTTCCTGCGATGTTATCAACGCTAAGACGGCCTCGTACCAGCTCAAGGTAACCTTGCTGCTCTATTAATTGTGCTTACGGTGGCCAGCGAGTGAGCCTGGCTGTACGCGTTTATGTGCCTCAATCGATGAAGGACTGCCGAAAGTAATCTGTTTCTAAGCGCGATATACCAGCGCGAGATATTTATATCATGGTCTGGACGCATCACTTTGATCACATATTTTAATCTGTAAAGTACGAGGCTTCCCCTCGCCGTAGCTTTCACTTTAGCTACGAATTGTGATATTAATTTTTACATGTACCACGCTATAGAAATGCCTGGGGCGGTTGCCCGCTTGTAATTTACAATTTTATAATAACGTCACTCCTCGGGAGCTTCCAGGAATTTCCCCTATTTTGATGATTTGGTGTTTTAATTGGCCACCCCATTCTGTAAACAAGGATCTTTGGGGCATTTATATGCTTTTACATCGGCCCTAAACTTTTACTTATATGTATTTTAAGTGTGTCCGGCTTTACGAGTGAATAAAACGAATTTGTCTCCCCTGCACTTGATTGTTTGACTTCAGTTTTGCGCCGTTTTATTAAGTCCACAGTGTTCCAATTTAGCTGGAGCGCAATCTATCAATCGCTGAATTAGGAGGTTTGGCTCTGTGTTATTTTTTGTTATCCTTTAAATTGGTGGCGCCGTCCCCCCATCTAATGAACCCACGGCCGTCTTTGGCTGCAGCTGATCGGCGACCCCTAATTAGCGATTGGTAGTGACTCGCCTAGACATTGGCTGAGTGAGGCAATTTGGTGCTTTGAATGCTGCTTCGATTCGTTGAGCAACTAACGTAAGTATTATTCTACCAGCCCTTTTTTTGTGCTTATAAGGGAAAACAAATTCGTAATGCTTTTTATAGTTATCAGAAATTTCTAATTACGCCTTTTAGATATTAATAATAACTGTGTTAACTTTTAGCTTTAATGCGTTTTTAATATGTTTGTAAATGCCTTTTTTATGGAACTGATCATGTAACACTATTTATTATTGTAATATTATTGTAACCTTCTTTGTTGACGTGTGCAAGCAGTTTTTGGTTATTGACACTAATAAAGTACCTTATATTATCTTATGTTATCTATGGCGCAGGGCGCGGGGATGGACTCCGCACGGGCAAGTGTCAAGGACATTTCGTTGCGTCAATTTTGTTTGGTTAGTCGAAGTATACAACGTCATCTTATAGCGAGTAGCAGAGCTAGAGCATGTTCTGGAAAAGTTCTGCTGCGTGATCGTTTGCTTTGAAGATTCGAGTACTTTCGAGAGTTTTCGAATATGTTCTTCGCGTGGTACAAATACAAGAGACAACAGCGGGTTGGACAGTTTCAAAGTTTGGATTCGGAGCGACAAGTGTAACCTGAAAAGCGAAATATGGTGCGACTAGTGTGTTTTGTGACTATAGTTTCTTAGTGAAAATACAGTGTGTCTAATTATGGGTGTTTAGTTAAAAGTGTCTTAAAGATAGATTCAGTGAATTTTGTTTACTCAGAACCTCTGCTCTTAATAGTATTAATTGGCATTATTTTTATATGAAGTTACACCCCTTTTGTGTGGATTTGTATAAATATGGAAAAGAAACGAAAGATGTGAGTGCAGAACATTTAAAGAGCGATGAGGATATCACTATTTCGTGACTGAGTCAAGTAATCAAGCAAATTGTATAAATTGCAATGTAACAATATCAGTCCACAAAAACTAAATATTGTCAGAATTACTCCAAATTTACAAAAAGCATACGGTCAAGTTAAATGTCTACTGTACATATTCAACGCCTCACTGAGATTAGGATATTACCCAATGTGCTGGAAAATAGCACAAATAATAATGCTACCCAACCCAGGTAAGAACACAGGAGAAGTAACATCTTATTGCCCGATAAGTCTGCTTCCAATTATCTCAACTCTTGGTCAAAATTATATTAAAAAAATTAAAACTGGCGATAGAGGAAAATCAGTTAATACCCGACCATTCATTTGGATTCCAAAATCATCACGGTACAATTGAGCAAATTCATAGAGTGGTCAAACAAATTAACAACGCTCTCAAACGAAAATTGTATTGCTGCGCCGTCTTTCTCGACATCAGCCAGGCCTTTGTCTGGCATGAAGGGCTACATTACAAGATTAAGAAGTATCTCCCACACCCTCTTTATGAACTAATCAAGTCCTACCTTACCGAAAGACACTTCTTAGTAAAACAACAAGATATATTAACAGATCTACACCCTATAGCCTCTGGGATTCCTCAAGGTAGCGCGCTAGGACCGGTTCTGTATTTACTATATACAGCACTTACCAGAATCCAAACTAATTACAACCGCTACATTTGCAGACGATACCGTCCTACTATGTTCTCACCCCAGACCTGTAATTGCCACTAAAACCTACAGGGTACTATAGACAAAATACAAATAAAGTTATGGAAAATAAAAGCAAACGAAGATAAATTAGTGCAAGTGTCTAGGCTATACACATGTAAACAGCGTATGTTATTAACGTAGCTGGAAGCTAAGAAGGTGAACACTTAATGGAGTGTTTCCTACAAGTCACTTGTAAATATATTAAGTCATTTGTATATCTCACATACTTAGAACTTATTGTCTACTTTGGACAGATTGTTCAAATGCATTGATTAATTAAAAAAAAACTATCGTGTACAACAAATTGTTATAAAATAGACAAATGCAGAGGGAACGTCTAGATCAACGGAACTTGAGCAGAATGAATTCATTAGAAGCCTTGCCTGGAATAATTTCGTATTAGATTTCCGGATTACCATTATGATGACCATTGTCTACGTCAAAAATTAGACGAACTGTTGAACGTTTTCAGCAAACTGGGAATGTTGTAAAAGGCAAGTCCTCAGGTAGGCCACAAGTTGCTCAGGAAATTGTAGAAGATCTTTGGGAAAGAATCGAAAGGAACCCAAATATTTCTCTTCAATCTAACATTCCCCTCAGCACTTGTCATAAAATGGTTAAAAAGCATTTGAAAATGGATGCTTATAAAGTTGTTGTTTATCAACAGCTGCAAGCTCAAGATTTTAAAGCACGTGTTCAGTACTGCCATTGGTTTCAACAGACTTTTGGCAATAATCTGCTAGATTTAACTTTTACACCGAAGAAGCCTGATTTCTTACGTGAGGTTATGTAAATTCTCAAAATTTTTGCATATGGAGCATCGATAACTTTCACGAATATTCGAAATCTCCACTACATCCCCAAAAATTAGGTATTTGAATAGAGCTTTCCAGAAGATGGTTAATTGGACCAATATTCTTTAACAACACCATTAATGGACAGAACTATAGGGAATAAATTCTAGAAAATGTCGTTGAGCAACTCGATGAAAATGAAAGGAATTATGATTGGTCCCAACAAGACAGAGCCTCTGCTCATACAACTCAAGAAAATCTAGCTTTTTGAGACAGATTTTTGGAAACAGATTTATTAGTTGATTCACTAATCATCCGTTCACAGTCTATTCTTTGGATCTCACTACTTGCGATTTTTCCATTTTTGGCTACCTCAAAGGTAGTGTATTCAGAACATTTCAAAATTTCGATGAACTTGTGCATGAAATTATAAACTGTTGAAACAATATTAATCAAGAAATGTTCAACATTTTTGAACATAGAAAAAGAAGGATTCGATTGTGTCTTGCAAAAAACGGACACCATTTTCAATAATTATTGTAGTCTTTTCAGGCCATGTTCCTACATGGAATGAAGTGCTTGAAATTTACATTCTCTTTTGTAATTTGTAATAAAATATTTTTCAGAGAATTTAATCTGTTTAAAATATTATTTAACATTATAAATACATCAACTTCTCTTTCTTTTTTCTAGTAAGTTTTCTGAAGTTTAAAAGGGGAATACAGGAACCATACCTACTTAAATATCCCTACTTATTATGCTTATGTTTGTTGTACTAGAACCTTACATTTTTATAGTACTGGTTACCATTTGTATGGATCTAATTTCATGGATACTGCGGACACAGACAATTATAAACACCCAGTAGTTATTGGCGTTTACCAATACAAGAATGATGAGATTTCACAATTATCTGGCAAAAAAATGGTCGCAAAATCTCCAATGACATTATGAGCCGCAATGGATTTCAAAATATATTTTGACTATTGCGATTTGATAATGCTGTCAAAAGATGCGAGAGAAGATCTGTAGATAAATTGCACCCAATACGAGAATATTTTGGATTATGGAATAAATACTTACAAAAGCATATATTCCCGACTGGGCTATGACAGTTGATGAAAAATTAGTAGCTCTTAGAGGAAGGTGCCCATTCAGACAATGCATTCCTTCAAACCCTGGAAGGTATGGTATCGGGGCAATATGTGATAGCAATACATTATATGGATGGTGTGAGGTAGGCAACATCTTGTACATACACAAGCTTTGTAAACCAAACGGATTTAATAAACAGTTTCCATTCAGAGTTCGTCCAGTGCACATCATTTATGTTACATAGCGCAGTCGTGGAAAAACATGGCGGACTATAAAATTCCGAAGGTAACTCACGTGCAACTTAAATTCGTTATAAGAGCGATTTGATCAAAATATTAATTAAAGTGCACTGAAGATATACAATCGAACATAATAAGATGGATTTTCGTGGTATACCACCAATGATTATGATGGCAAACCTGGCAGAAAACTGGAAGTTCTGGAAGCAAAGGTTTACAACATACCTGAACGCAACAGAAATTTGCAAGAAGGAAGAAATTACCAAATGCGCTCAACTTCTTACATTGATTGGGGAAGAAGGTATGAGAATTTTTAACACATTTACATTTACCGTAGAGGAAAAAGACAAACTAGAAAAGCTGTTAGAAAAGTTTGAAAACCATTTCAACCCAAAGCGAAATTTAGCCTTCAAAAGGCACACATTTTTAACCTGTAAACAAAAAAAGGGTATATAACTGACTTAAAAAATCTATCACTACCTTGTGAATTTGGAACCCTACGTGAAAGTTTGGTTAAAGATATATTGACCTGCGGGTTGAAGTCTGACGTTATAAGAGAGAAACTTCTTCTACTACCGGAAGATAAGGACACACTGGACGAAGCCGTAAAAACCTGTTTAAACCTGGAGATTGCTAGAGACCGCAACCATCAAATAACAGGTGAAAAAGGTGCCAACGTGGACCAAGTGCGGAAGTCGAGAAACAGCTTTGCCAGAGGACAACAGCAATGAAAGCCTGTTCAAGCAAGTGGACATGCTACTTCCAGCAGCAGAGGTCACCAAGGAGAAGGTAGTATGCAAGCAAAGCGCTGCCACAAGTGTGCATGATTTCGGAAAGTGCCCAGCTTATGGTAAAAAGTGTGGTAAATGTGGGAAGGTGAACCATTTTGCTTCTGCATGCCGAAGTAAATCTAATACAAGAAACGTGCATGAAATTTATGATAATAATAATATTACAAACAATGTTGCTGATGATTTTCTGTATATGGGTACAATTGAAGGTACAGTCGATGCGCTCATGGAGGATTCATGGTTTGCAAACTTGGAGGTGAACAACCCCTTCGTTAGTTTTAAATTGGACACTGGGGCAATGGCAAACATTATACCTGTAAGTGTATTAAACTCTATAAATTATGAGGTAAGCCAAATTAACAAAACAAACATGAAATTATGTTCTTATACTAAGGATTCATTACCGGTAATTGGTCAATGCATTTTACAGTGCAGATATAAAAAAACGAAAAAGGATCTTTTATTTTATGTGGTCGATCTAACGAATACCCCTCTATCACGAAACAAACTAGCCTGATCAAATTCCCAAGCTGAAAGGGAGGAAATTTGTCAAAGTCAGTTTGTGTGAAAAAATAAACTGATAAAATTTCAATGGGTTTTTTTTATTAATAGAAAAACACATGATCGCTAATATTTTAAAAAAGCATAGCATGTGATTGACTAATATGGGATGCGGGAAATACTCAACGGTTTTACCACAAGTAGTGGATATATTTTTGACAAATATTTTGCCGTTTCCATGTAAATTATTGCGTTTAAATTGCTCAAAACAAAATCATATCCACTCGCCTTCGGCTTGTGACATTTAAATGTGTTTTGAGTGACATTTTCAATAATTTTTAATGGAAAAGGCGAATTATTTTAAAAATATTGGTATATACCAATTAACTTAATTGAAAAAAAATATAATCCAACAATTAATATAATTAGTTACAAAAATAATTTGTAGTTAGTAAAATAATAGTTATGTATGCTACAAGTGAATAAAGAGGCAATTTATACATAAGGGGAAAACTTTAGCTCATGAGGCAAACCCGAGTGAGATAATTTCCCCGAATAGATAAAATCTCTTTATTTACGTGTGGAATATCAAATTTTTCCCAATACCTACATTTAGTTACATAAATAAGTTTTTAAATTGAATAAATAATTTCAAATAAATATCATGTTACCTGTTTTTTTACTAGTTACCATGGTAGCACGTATTTATTTTGTTAGTTGCTATGTATTATGGACTATTTTATTTGCTAGTGAATAAAGTACCATTTTATCCACACTCGTCGTTAAAATGTTAAGTAGTTTATCATGGAGATTTTCGTAGATAAGATACAGCTATAGAAGTAGATCCATTCATTTATGATCTATAGCCTCATTTATCTTTCAGTGTCGAGTATTGGAAAAAATAAAACATTAATACATTTTAAAATTTTTAACGCAAGCCAAACTTTTTTTACACTGTTCCTTTAGGGGCCGGTTGCAGAAAGCAACGTTAAGTCTGGTGTTAGCTAACGCCACGTCAAAGTGAACAAAAACGAATCAAATCTCAAATCTTTATGGTAACTAATACATTAGTAAACAAAATTTGATGCGATTTTGTTCACTTTGACGCGACGTTAGCTAACACCAGACTTAACATTGCTTTCTGCAACCGGCCCTAGGTCTATTTTCACGTAACTTAGCGACGCCCGTAAGATAAATATCGGTGCTAAGTGATATTATGCAACAAGACTACTTGATTTTTGAGTGCCAACATTGGTTTTTGAATATTTTGCACTGTATCCAATATTCAGTGATGTACTGTTCCTATTGGTTGATAAAAACAAATGTCTGCAATATGATTAGCTTATATATTACTGGCTTACTGACTTAATAACAACCCTTTCTACCTGTGCGGTGTAAGGGTTTGGCAGATAGATCTCCACCTTGCTCAGTCTGCAGTCACTTGTCTTGCTTGCCGAAAATCCATCCCTCTTAGTTGTAGGCTGTTTTGGATCACTTCATTCCACGTTGTTCGAGGTCGACCCTTCCGTTTTTTTCCTTTCATTTTGGCTTTCCACACTTGCTTAGGAAGTCTGCACTGGTCCATTCTCTCGAGATGTCCATACCACGTTAGCCGGCCTTCTTCTAGTGTCATTTCACTTCTTATCTTTCCCTTATCGTATTGTATGGTATTCGGTCCAGTCTCGTACACCCCTCAATCTTCCTTAAGAATTTCATTTGTGCGGTTTGTAGCTGATTGAACCACCCTGCTCTTCCTCTAATTTTGGTTCCAAAAGTGCCCCCAGCCTTCTCTCAAGTATTCTTTCATATATTTTGCCCGGGACGCTTATCAATGAAATTCCCCTATAATTATTACAATCCTTATTGTCTCCTTTCTGCTTAAATATCGGAACCATTATAACCACTTCCCAATCCGACAGGATTTCTCCTGCGTTCCAGGCCTTGTTTATAATCTTCAGAAACAGTTCCTGTCCTTTGGCTCCCATGTACTTCAGCATTTCTGCCGTAATTTCATCATGCCCTGCCGCCTTTCCTACCTTCATCTGCTTTAGGGCTTTTTCAAGTTCTGCCTCCGTTATTTCTTTTTCATATCCGTTTCTATTATGCTGTTCTTCGCCGTTTTCAACGGTCAGTGCTTCTTCGCCAGCATCCCCCTTTAACAGTTCTTCGAAATGTGTTTTCCATCTTTCCATTATAGCTTTTTCCAGTTGCAACATCTTGCCGTCTTTATCCATTACACTTTTTACAGGGCTTTGTTTGTCTGTTCTTAAGTTCTTTAGCATGCTGTAAAATAATTTTTTGTCCTTACTCCTTTCTTCCATTTTGTGGCCGAAGTCCTCCCATGCTTTCGCCTTTGCCGCTGTGACTGTCACTTTAACGATTTTTCTTTGGGCTTTATATTCTTTATAATCGCTTTCGTTTTTTGTTGCTAAATACTTCTGCCATCGCTGCTTTTTCTTCTTTACTTCCTCTTTCACCTTTGCAGACCACCATGGCGTTCGTTTCTTCTTTGCTCCTACTTTTGTTTTCCCGCACACCTTCTCGGCTGCGTTTAGTATTGCCATCTTAAATACACACCACATTCCTTCCAATGACTGGTTTCCTTCCTCATGCCTTTCCGAAATTTCCGTTGCTACTCTTTCACGTAACCTTACTCGATATTCTTCTTGTCTCAGTCTTGTTTTTCTTATTTTCTGCAGAATCCTTTTCGTTCTTCCCTCTTCTGTTTTTCACCTTGTTTCACTACTCATTATTTTAGTTTCTACAAGTTAATGGTCGCTGCCTATCTCACTCCCTCTTTTCACTCTTGTATCTATCACTTGTCTCCTCCTATCCTTTTCAACTATTATATAATCTATGACAGATTTTTCTTTTCTTCCTGGCTCCACCCTGGTGTACTTATGGATGTCTTTATGGTTAAATAGTGTATTTGTAATTACTAAGTCGTTCATTAGGAAAAATTCCAGCAACCGTTCTCCATTATTATTTTTCGCTTGTTCTCCATTTTGTCCTATGACTCCTTCCCATCTTTCTGTGTTGTTGCCCACTCGCCCATTTAAATCTCCCAGTATAATAACCTCGCCCTGCTGTTCTTCGACTCTTCTGTAAAGCTTCGAAGAATACGTCCTTTTCCCCGGCTCTCGCATCCTCGTTGGGCCCGTATACCACAACTAAGCTCAGGTCTTCTTTGTTCTCTCTGTCTATCTGCACTACAAGAATTATTTCTGTTATAGCCGTCCATTTCTTCACGTTTGTAACTTCTTCTGCTCCCATTACTAATCCTACACCTGCCCTTGCTCTTTCTTTTTCCGGCACTCCACTATATATCAAATAGTATCCCTTTTCAAGCTCCACGCAGCCTTGCCCTTTCCTCTTTGTTTCGGTAATTGCCAGGAACTGGTGTTTTGCTTTCTTGAATTCTTCTATCAGTTCTCTTTCCTTCCCACTCAGGCTTCTAATATTCCACGTCCCAATTTTCATGTACCTTGTTTCTCGCTTGTCTTTCTCTTGTCCAGTTTTAATCGTTTGATCCTTATTCATTTGCCGTTTCGTGGCCAGTGTCGTCTTAGATTTCCCACAGCTTGTTTCGTTAATTCGTTTTTTGGGCTGGTTTTCACCACATCCTGTAGCTGGGGGTCCCAATCATATCTTTCGTGGTCTATTATTATCTTCTGGTAGCCCACTATCGCTTTCTTGCCTTTATTCCTTTGTACTCTGGCGATATTGCGTAGGCTGGCTTGAATCTTCCTTTCATCCACTGTTAAATCATTTTCAATAAATATTTCTGAGCGGCCTAATAGTCTTCTTTTCCATGATCTCTTTTTTCATGTTCCAGGTTTGTACCTCTGCCACGATTATTTGGCTGTTCTCTTTTCCTTTGAATGCGTAGCTATCCTTCACCTTTATGTCAATTCCAAGTTTGTCCTGGATGAAATGTTCAACTCCTTCTCTTATCTCATCTTCTCTGATAGTTATTCCTTTTATTACTATTTTGTTTCGGCGTTTTTCTTTTTCCTGCCTTTCCAGTTTATTTTCAAGCTCAGTAATTCTAGATTCTAACTTCTTCTCCTTCTCCCATTTTTTGTCTCTTTCCTTGAGTTCTTCCTTCAAATCTCTAGGTTCTTTCGTAAATGTATTTTTTATGTCCTTCATCATGTCTTTTAGTTCGTCCATTTCTTCTTCTCGAGTTTCAACTTTATCTTCCGCTTCCTCTCTTGTGTTCGCCACTCGAGCGCTTCTGTTGCTTACTAGTGGCAGAAATATTCTTTTGCTGCGCCCGAAAATTTCGTTTTCTTCTTCGCTTCCTCCGTTCCCTCGCCTTCTCTTTTTATCTTGTTCATTATTCTTTCCAACGTCCATATAGGCTACCCAACTCACTTATGCTCCCCTTTAACTTTCTTATTTCTTTTTCTGACCACGCCTGTCCGCTGACTCACTCGGCTTTGCCGCCGCGATTCAAATATCCACCTCGGTGTAAGCTCGCGCACCTCGGGTAAACTTTACCGTTTTCGGATCGTCGCGCGCCGCGGTGTTCTAATCTACTTGCCCATGTTATCAGCACTTTGCTTTACACTTGGAATTTGTGTAATTCCGTGATCCTTGCACAGATATAGATGAATTTACGTGAAATTATACACTTCAACTTTCACTGACACCTAATTTGCACTACAAATCTCGCCTTTTTCTAGTTCAAAAACCGTTTCCACTCTCTGCACGTGACGAAGCCGTTGATTCGGTACTCGCGCCGCCGTACTATGCATGGCTTATATATTATTGTGTTGAATAGTGGCTGAAACTAAGATAAACAGTTTCATGATATTGGTTGTTTAAATATGTATAGTAATATTTTTAGTAATTAACCAGTAATTTTATGAATTCCAATTAACCAGTTCATAGAAACTATTAGAAAATACAACATTAACCTAGAAATTAGTGCGCATCTCTCATATACTTATTTTTGAGTCATAAAGTGCTAAAAATATTTTCCCACATTCAATTGAGAATTATTTATATGCTTACTTAAGGCCTGTGACGTAAATCTGTTGAATTACATGACACCTTGTCGTTATTGTGCCAGCTGCTACACTTGGCAGGTTTGCTGTGGTTCTGCAAGAAGAGAATATTCTTATTATATTATTCATTACTAAAATATAAAACAGTTACAAATATTGTTAACAGTACATACTACTCATCCAAAGTAACTGTGCGGGTGAAATGCACAAAAAAGACACAGGGACTACCTGTTCAAAACTGTATATTGTGCTGACGCTTCATTCGACTGAGTAAGGACTGCCTCCACCACAATTATCCAATGCACATACATTTCACACCCCCTCAGTTATTTTCAGTGAGCTTTACTGTACATACCGAAGAGAGTCAAAAACACAAACGGTTGATATCTACACCTAAAAAGTTTACGAATTGTACCGAATTTGTCAGATGCCTGTAATTCACCTGATGTATAAGTTTATAACAGACGAATCACTCCAGTAAACATGAAATTTTTCACATTTTAGGTTATATTCCGGATATACACTTTTAAATTATTTAATCAAACTTTTGTACCAACACATCATCTGCCTTAACGATTCATTAATGGTAAATATTCCACGGTTCAATTTTCGTAAATATCTAATAACAACTGTATTAAAACAACGATGCGAACAAGTACTCAATTCCTAAATGCAAATAATGTCTCCATATTCTGTAAGGACAACTTGTGCATTTGACGCTTTTCCGCCCTTTTCGCCATTTGCAGCTTAGATTTTAGTGTTTTTCCCGGTTCATTTACCCAAAATAAAAGCTTAGGTATGTTTGAAAACCCAATCTTGTTCGTTAGCATTTCTCGGTCCATCGTATTTTATATAACGGCAGCGTTTTAAATATAAATTTAACTCTGCTCAATGCATGCATGACGCAATGTGCCTTTATTGTATTTTAATGGGTTCTCGATGCCAGAATGTCACCGTTGTCTGCCGGTTTAGCGGCCCATTGTCTGCAATTTTATCGTTCATACAAGCCAGGACTTCCCCGTGCTCCATGCAAAATTCTGATTAATATTGCAGCATAATGGCACTTTCTATACGTTTCACATAAGTTGGACAGAGAACGAATATAAGCGGCGCTTGCGCGCCCTAATTTGGGTTTCGGATTCAACCTGGAGCATTCAATCTTCAGCCCGCACTTGGACAGTCGAGAAGTGTTGGTTTTTGGTTCTGCGGCGAGGCGTAAGATTCGCTGTTGAAATTGTGGAGTGGTCAATCCATCTGGTTGGTATTGGTCAAGCCCTGTGTCATTTGGGTGGTGTGTTGGTACATGTTTAGCCCTGTGTCGTTTGGGTGGTGTGTTAGTACATGTTTAGCCCTGTATCGCGGAGCGGGCATCTCTAATTCAACGCTTGAAGCGGATTATAATTGGTAACCTCGTTTGTGCTAAACTGTTGTTGTAATGAAGTTACATGTACGTCGTACCGCAACATCTGCCTATCGTGCGTGCTTCATTTTCACCCTTCGTGGGGATATAATGCCGTTCAGATCCGCTTGACCAGCGCCCCTATGCAGTTTTCCGTCCTTCTTCTAGTATTTTGGAGGCAATTGCTTGGACGCAACCCGCAGTTTGGTTGGACCACGTCACCAGAGCAGCTGAATCCCTTCAAAAGGTAATCTGACCTCTTGTAGTAACTTTAACAAGCGCTCTTATACAGTGAAGTGATTTTCAAAGTGCCGCCATATTACGCAGCGTTGTTAATTTAAATAGTACGATTTTAAATAAGAATTACAGCCTTTAAGTCAATTTTGAGTATTTACCGTCAAGTTTTAATGTCTGTATGTAGTTTTACGTTGTGATTTCAAGTAATTACCATCATTGTGTCATATTTGTGTATTTGTCGTCAAGATTTATTGTTGTAAAGTAGTTTCTTTGTGTAAATTTAAAGTTGTTACCGTTTTTGGATGTACATAGTTATATCAATCGTGTCAAGTTTACCGCCTCTGTTTAGTTTAAACGTTGCTCTATTAACCTTTCTAACCTTTTTCTAGTAATTTTTAACTGTAACGAGTAACTTTTTTAACGTTCATTGTCGTATACATATTTTGCTACGTTAATATAGTTCATTTTTATTTAGTTTGTGTTTTTCTTTAATATATTTCTGATGTTTGCATGCGTATTTTGTGTATTTTTCCGATGTATAGATTCAGACAGCTGTAAGAGAATGTAAGCCAAGGTAAGTTCGACCCAGCTGTTCGCCACTTAAGCATTGCCAAGGTTGAATCAGAAAGGTTGGGTTTGTTGGTTCCACTTTCATAATGAGCCCACTTGTAGCGTATTTAGATTTAGACAGTAAAGTGGTGGCGCTTGGCATATAACATTTTTATCTCGTTTTAGGATCGCAGCTCTAATTTGAGGTCATAAAGAACCCCTGTTCACCACCGAGTGACCCAGCAACCTTTGTTACAGCCCATCGTAACGAAATTGGGGCAATCAATCCGAGAATTTCCTGATTTTGTGTCGTGTCAGTGTCGTAGCGACGAGTTCCATCTGTAACAAGCTAGCGTCTTGTTGTAAAAGTCGTTTCGTAATGTAACAAACTGACAACCGGTCGTAAAGACCACTTCGTGCTGTAACATTTCAATCACTTGCTGTCGTATGGATCTACTCCAGTGCAAAGGATCTACTCTATGAAATTATATGCATATTACTAACATAGTTTTGATTATACAGGGTGCCTCAAAAAAGTGTGGCGAATCAGACTTAGGGCCGGTTGCAGAAAGCAACGTTAAGTCCAGTCATTGTTGATCCAAGAAATAATAAACACAAAAAACGAGGAAGTTCAAATAAAATCAGATAAAAAAAACAAAAACAAATACACCAAATTCCTGCATGTAATTACGTAAGATGTTCAAATCTGTATCCTTCCCTACTTTGGGTATTAAAGCTATACAGAGAGCTCGTAATTTGTAAATGTAATTATTTCGATTTATTTAATTAGAACACCCTGTATCTCTCTGTATTTTTAAAAAGTAACTTTAATGAGCTTTCTTCTAGTATTTCATTTCTTAGTACTAAATTCAACCGTTTTCAGATTGAATTTTCTCCTGCTTTTTTTCGTTTTTTCGTATTTGTTATTTCTGATTTCAGCAGTGGTTAGATTTTTATTTTCTAAACCTGGTATCTTGTTATATTCGGACAAGTGTTTAAATTCGCATTATAATTGCGCTTGTTTGCTATTCCTGAAATAAAGCATTTTAAGAGGTTTAAATTGCTTTTTATGTTCAAACACCCATATGTAAAAAATAGTTGAATCAGGGGTATAAAGTCACATATCTAACGAAAGCTTATTAAAAGGGCTTTCCAAAAATACAAAAATATACAAGGCGTTCCATTTGAAAAGAAATCTAAATTAGAAAATTTACAAATAATGTTGAGCACCCTGTATAGTAACAATACCCAGATCTACCATTCGTAGCAACATAAAGGTGGTTGTAGGGTACGCCCTACAATTAAAATCGCTATACCCCTTCAAGGTTTTTTCATAAAAATTAATATTAACAAAGTTAATGAATTTATCCGCTACTTTATTTCCACACTATATTATAACACATATCACTGAAATATGAAAAAAACCTTTATCTACGACCACTATTAAAAGTAGGACTTTTAGCGCTAGCTTGTTTCATCAAAAGTGACGTTTTATAGACTAGGGTGGTTAAAGAAATCAGCTGTTTACTTTTAGCCTATGTGCTTCGGCTTTGTTTCATAATTTTCATGTCTCGTGCATAAACGTCAACTTTTAGCACTTGTTGCATAAATAGCTATTTTCTCATGATGTCCCAGACAACTATGGGTTCCATATAAAAAAAATACCACTTTATGGTATAACTCGAATTTCAAGTTTTTTTGAAAATCTGACTACACCACTGCATTCTATTGGCAACTGAATCCAAGCGCTACGCCACCATGCGGTAGAATTTTGAACTGTGTCAATGGGGTCGAAATTTAAACTCGCATTGAGCTCAATGGTTTAAGCTAATTATTTGTTGGATTATTATAATGTTACTAATGCGAGAAACGTCTTTATACTAGGGAATATTTATTCTGGCAACTTTTCCCTCTGACTCAGACCTACAACTACCCCGCTAATGACTATTTAAATTCTTTTACTTTTATTTTCGAGCGCAGCTGTAATACGTTGGTACATGCCTACATTTACCTTGCTTGTTCTTGTTTTTACTAGGTTTGTTCTTGCTGAAGTTCAGTGTCTTGTTTATATTTATTAATTTATAAACGGGGCTGAGCGCGCTATTGCGCGGTCTATCCTATTCAATTTACCACCATTTTTAATCCTATTACGTAGGGCCATTCCGTTCTGTTACACACTTGTTACACAATCTTAGAAAACACAACATTTTGCATGACAGGAAGCAGAGGGTTCTTTTGTGGAGGAAGAAATAGGGAAATACCCGTCCTCTAAACCAAGAGGAACGTTCACGTGGTGAGGTGGAAGCTCACTGCTTTCACCTAACCGTTGAAAGGCTCCACGAGGAGCCATCGCACTACTAATTGTCGACATGATCTAAAAAAAAACACGTCAAAAAAGTCCCATACGATCAGCACGTCATCGTATGTGCCTCGAGATGCCAAATTTGAAAACCATCTGCTACAATGCACATGAAAATCCTGTCACAGTGTAACAAATGGAGTGAATGCGGTACAGACGACTCCTGCAGTTTACACGGGTATTTGTAGTCATATTTCAGTAACAGACGTTTCAGTATCACCGTTTTAAAACAGTTTTTTGATAAAACTAAGATCTGTTATCATTTGAAGAGAGAATAATTGCTTAAAATGGGGCCCTCGGGGATCCGCCCCTCTCCAAGGGGGCTCACGGAGTTCCGTCCCTCTCTAATGGGGCCCTCGAAAATCCGCCCCTTTCCAAGGAGGCTTACGGGGCTCTGCCCCTCTCCAAGGGGGCCCTTGGGGCTTCACCCCTCTCCAAGGGTCCATCCGGGCTCCGCCCCTCTCCAAGAGGGCTCACGGGGCTTCGCCCCTCTTCAAGGGGGCTCTCAGGGCTCCGCCACTCTCCAAGGGGGCCGTCGGGGATTCGCCCCTCTCCGAGGGGGCCCCCGGGGCTCGGCCCCTCTCCAAGAGGGCTTTTGGGGCTCCGTCCCTCTTTAAGGGAGCCCTCGGGAATCCGCCCCCCTCCGAGGGGGCTCACGGGGCTCCGCCCCTCTCTAAGGGGGTCTTCTCCAAAAGGCTCTCGGGGTTCCGCCTCTCTCCAAGGGGCGCTCGGGACTCCGCCCCTCTTCAAAGGGGCCTTCGGGGCTCCGCCTCGGTCACGAAATCGAGGCGAGGGCGAAATGAATGCAAACGCAAATGGGCGACATCGCGTTTGCAATTGTTGTGGCGGACACACACGTTTGGATCGTTCTCCTTTATTTATGATTGTTTATATTTTTAATAACGGGATATCTTTAACGTAAAAATGGATCGTGAACGTGAGGGAGCTAGATTTTCTCCTGTACCAAATAAATCGAAACGGTTTTGTTGCGTGTATGGTTGTAAATCACTATCAAAACGCGATACAACTATGCGGTTCCATAAGTTTCCTAAAGGAGAATTTGTAAAAATTAATAATCAGAAAGCAGATCGGCGAAAGGAATGGATTCGTTTACTTGGAATGGGGAAAAAAGTTACAGAAAGTATGCATGTTTGTTCTCTGCATTTTAAAAAAGAAGATTATATTCTTCCTGGTGAGTACAATACTTATTATCGTAATGATATAAATTAAAATTTATAATGCAAAACCAATAACACAAGACGTAAGCGCAAAACAAGTGTTAAAGTTTTGACAGTCCTTTTAGTTTTCTAATTACTTTGTAATGTTGTAGACTTAGCTGCAAAGAGAAGGCATCCGAAGAAAATTGCTGTTCCAAAATACAATTAACCAAAATCCTCAATTGCGAATGCCGCGAAAGCAAAACCTTCAGATATGAATAATTTTATATTAAACCACAATTTTGTTTTTTTTAACGTGCCTTACCTGTTCAGATACATTACAGTTGCTACAATGTGTTTACATCTACGACTTGCTCCAGCTTTACAGGAACACACCATATTTTCAATTTTCCATTGTTCATTTTCAAAAATCAAACATCCGTTGCTTTCGTGTGGTGCTTCTTTTAACGCCGAAGTTTGTAGGCAAAGAGCAACGACACTTGTTTTAACATTTTCTTGACTTTTGCACCCACAATAAATAACATGTCCAGAATTAATTAATTGTTCCCCTTCAATATAATTTCTAGAAGAAAATGTTGCTTGTGCATAATTGTAAATATTCAGCATAGTTAATCTATCTGCCATTATCACTTTATCACGACACTTTACTTACAACCAACCGTTTGACTGACTTCTGCGCGTGTAAGGAACTTATTTATTTGTACTATTGATGACTAATACATGACTATTAAAGTATCATTAGAACATCTTTAACTACATTCCATAAGACTTAAAATTCCCCCATAGTTGCTGTGTGTAACAAATACTTACCTACTAGAAATAGAAACTTTGTAAATAATGCAGCATGACTTAATAGCCATTGACGTACTCACGGCTGGTAAAATTATTTATTTCTATCAAAACAGCTCTATTAAAGTCCCATTTAAACATCTTTAATTAAAATATCATGAAGACTTACAATTTCTCAATATTAGGCCCGTAAAATTATTTAAGAAAATACTACAAATCTGTTAAATGCAGCATTGGTATATTTACCCACTACTAATTAAATTATTTATTTATGGTAAAACAGCCCTATTAAAATCCCGTTTATACATCTTTAATTAAAGTGCATACCATGAAAGCTTAAAATATCCCAATATTATGCCCCTAAAATTATTTAAACCAATACTAAAAAACATTTAAAATCAGCGTTTACGTAGGGAAATACATAGGCTTTAAGAATAGTACCTACTTAGAGCGGCCATTTAACTAAGCTCCGCCTTCAGTTCACTTCCCAATAACGTGGTTGAGGTTAAGCCTTATCAGTAGTTAAGAAATGCTGGTTTGTGAGGAGGACATCAATAAAGAAGTGCTTCGGATAGCTCAAAGAGGGTGTGGATCTCGATCCAGCTTCAGCGAAATCGCGAAGGAGCCACGATGGATGCAGAAGCGGCGAATGGATCAATGACAAGTAGCGTTCATTGACGAAGGATGCCAATAATTAGACGGTAACAGAACAAAAGAAAAAGGCCTGAAATGAAAGCTAAACGTCAGCCCATTGGCCATAAAGAGACTAGCAAAGCCTACCTTACGAATTTCAAACGGCCTGGAGTTTTCTACTTCCAAACTATCATTCATTCCTGGTTCCCCAGAGAGGTGCGTGTAACATAATGAACACCAAAATTCAATCACACACCGATTATGTGCATTTTTCGGAATAATTCCACTCAACAAGTGTCACCAAAAACGAAGCCACGAAAAAGCAATTTGTAGTTCGAAAGAGGATTTAGAAAATGCCCGTTTTCCAAAATGGAAGCCGGAAATTGCATTGAATGTACATGTACATGAGCCGAAGAAGCGCACGCACTGCAATTTGAAAATGAAAGAAATCCCAGATAGGCAACCTAGTAAGCGCCGAGACGCGAGAAAAGTTGCCGGGCGTTTAATGAACAAATTGAAAAGTATTAAAAGATATTCGACCCGTCACAATCCGTATAAAAAATAGTGTCTGAAGAACGTAAATATTACTTTTCCTTATTTTTATAAATGAGCTAAACGAAAAGTCAAAAAATAGATTTTTTTATTACTCGAAAACAAAAGACAGTAGCGCATTTTGGTTTCCACCATTAAGCTTTTCGCAAAAAAAAAGATCGAAAATGAGGGGTCGATTTTTCCATATCTCCTATAGTTATGAAAATTCCCTATAAAAACATTTCAATTTGCCCACCCTGTACAGGGCCAACAGGGTGACAATATTCTACCTGCTTTCTGTGAGGATACATTTGATATTTTGAGAGTTGCATAAGCAGTTAAATTTACAAAGTTGGGCAAAATTTCTAAGGAAACTTAATGGAAATCTTGAATTTGACCTACATTTTCATCTTTATTAAATATTTTGAAAAGTAAAAACCGACGATTATGTTAAATTTAAATACATAACTCATAACTATTAGCGTGAGGGGCATAGGTGAACGACAATTTTTGAAGATAATTTTACGTAGAATAAAAATACAGATATTAAAGAGGTCATGGCACTTTTGATTTTTGAGATATCAACCAAATCTCACACGTAGAAACGGATATTCGTAGCAAAATAGGTTTCATTCTCAAATCTTATCTTACACAGCATTTGGTAAGATACCCGTCAGCAAATTAATAATGTATCTGTTATACAAACAAAAGCTGAAAAGTTATTTAATTTGTTACCGTCAATTTTCGCTTTACTGTATTCTCGATATTTTGTTACCGTCAATTTTTCGCTTTACTGTATGTTCGATATTTTTCGAATTGCGTCCGGATATTGCGCATTGTTGATACGCCGCCGTTGCGCATTGTTGAACGTTCGCGACGCGAAAATTTGGCATCTTGTCCCGGCGTTCGATCGAATAAGGTCGTTGGAAGTTTTTGGCGCTGTTCGAGGTCGCGATTTTGGAGAAGGTGCTTTTTGATGTCTAGGCACTTCTCACCCTTTGGTTAGGGGATTTGTACGCGCCTCGACATTCCTCTGAATATAAATCTGGAGATACTGCCTGGTGCAAACTTTTTTTTTACCCCAAAACTTCCCGAGCAAAACATTTGGGGAATTTAGTGTGAGTATGGCCGTTTTCAGCCCCTTTTCGATTGACCGCTAACAAGGATCCTTGGGGCATTTATATGCTTTTATATCGGCCCTCAACTTTTGCTTATAAGTATGTATTTTATGTGTGTCCGGCTTTACGAGTGAATAAAACGAATTTGTTTCCCCTGCACTTGATTGTTTGACTTCAGTTTTGCGCCGTTTTATGAAGTCCACAGTGTTCCAATTTAGCTGGAGCGTCATCTATCAATCGCTGAATTAGGGGGTTTGGCTGTGTTATCTTTTTTGTTATTCTTTAAATTGGTGGCGCCATGCCCCATCTAATGAACCCACGGCCGTCTTCGGCTGCAGCTGATCGGCGACCCCTAATTAGCGATTGGTAGTGACTCGCCTAGGCATTGGCTGAGTGAGGCAATTTGGTGCTTTGAATGTTGCTTCGATTCGTTGAGCAACTAACGTTAAGTATCATTCTACCACCCCCTTTTTTTGTGCTTATAAGGGATAACAATAAATATAACGGTCTAAAACTTAGTACAAAATAAAGACCCAATTTTACTTTTGTTTAACTCATAAAATCAACTATTAGTAATCATGATTTTTTCAAACTTGTTATTTTTGCGAAAAAATCCGTTTCGTGCATTCTGATTCAGAAAAAGTAGTTTTAGAAGTGATGGCTGTCTGTGAGTCTGTAAGCCTGTCTCCTCTACACAGCCCAGACGGTTCAATTGATCGTTCTAAAAGTTTATATCTTTGTTTTTAATATAAATTTAGAAATCCCATTAACTTTTGGTTAAAATCGGATAACCGGAAGTGGTACTTTACTCATGTGTTTTCCTTTTTCCGGAAAAATTGTAGGTATAACATAAAAATTAAATTTCACAGTACAAGAGCATATTTATATTGTACAACTATCTACAACTTTGGTTTAAAAAAGCATTTTATAAGTACAGTTTTCAGGAAAATCACAAAATTTAACGTTTAGAAAAATGTCCGAACAAAATCGTTAACCAGAAATTCATTTCGTACACTGTTTCTCAAATGTGGGTTCATTTTGTACCAGTACGCAATAAATAGGTATGACATTTATACTGACGCACAATAACAGTTTAAATGAAGACTTTGAAATTCTGCCTGAAGGCAAGTTAACGAAAAACAATCTCTTAAAACATTTTACCTTAAGTAGTATTTGGAGAGATTATTCAACAATATGGTTATGACTTTTATCGTGTCTGTGAGCACACATTTTTAACGTTTTTCACTATTAATTCAATACTGGAGCTTCCAACACGATTATTATGAGCTTTTAGAACGACGCCGATTTGAAAACTTTACTTTGACGTTTTGGTGAAATATCAGTCAAAGGCTACTCTCTAAATTGAAATCATTGAAACCAATCGGGCTCGTGTGAAATCACTGCGACATTAGGGGCCGGTTGCAGAAAGCAACGTTAAGTCTGGTGTTAGCTAACGCGATGTCAAAGTGAACAAAAACGAATCAAATCTCAAATGCTTATGGTAACTAATACATTAGTAAACAAAATTTGATGCGATTTTGTTCACTTTGACGCGACGTTAGCTAACACCAGACTTAACACTGCTTTCTGCAACCGGCCCTAGGTGTTTTCAAATACAGTCAATTTTGATTGGCCGTTTCTGACAAATAGAACAGTTTTCATTGGTTTGTTCATTATATTGTTGAATAATTGCTGAAATTGCACTGGCGCAATAGTATATTGTATGTTAAGAGCTCGAAGTGCACTCTTGCCGCTTGCACATGAATATTGCTGGTTGATGTGCAGCCGAAACCAGCAATCATGCAAAAGCACCAAGAGCACTTTTAGCTCGAAATATACATACTATTTTTTTGATGACTTAAGCATATTATTGAGGCAAAATAATCATATTATTTCATTTTATTACAAAAATATTAATTGACAATAAATTTAAAACTACTCGAGTAGTCTATGACGAGTGACACAATTATTTAGACAAAGGACGCAATTTGTCAAGAAAACATCCTGACGAGCCAAACTATTTGACTCACGCGGAAACCCAAAACAATCGGCGAGCGGCAAAGTGATGAAAACACTTGCTGAGCGACGAATGTCAGCTTTCTGTTCCTAAATAACATTGAGAAAAATCTACTTTCAATGTCAGTTGTCGAAAAAACAATTAACTGAAATCATTTATTATCTCCATAGAAACTGAGATAAAGTCTCATGATATTTGGTATTTAAATACGTAGAGTAATATTCTTAGTAATTAACCAGCAATTTTAACAATTACAATTAACCGGTTCATAGAACGCATTAGAAAATATAAGATTAACATAAAAATTAGTGAGCATATCTGATATACTTATTTTTGAGTGGTAGTGTTTTATGACCGCTAAAAATCTTTTCCCATATTCAATTGAAAATTATTGATATGCTTACTTGATGCCTGTGACGTACATCTGCTCAATTAGATGACACCCAGTCGTTATTGTGTCAGCTGCTACACTTGGGCGGTTTGCTGTGGTTCTGAAAGACGAGAATATTCTTAACAAATGCTTCACTTCACTTCATTACTGACATATAGACATTTACAAATATTGTGCATGCGGCTCACCCAAAATCACTGTGCGGTTGAAATGCGCAAAAGAGGCACAGAGACTACCTTTTCAAAACCGTTTATTGTACTAACCCTTCAATAGACTGAGTAAGGTCTGCCGTCTGCTGTCCACTGCACATACATTTCTCACCCTCACAGTTATTTTTAGTGAGCTATACTCTACATACCGAACGGAGTCAAAAATGCAAGCGGTTGGTACCTATACCTAAAAAGTTTACGAATTGTACCAAACTTGCTAGAGGCATGTAATGCACCCGAATAATAAGTTTATAACGAACAAATCACTCCAGCGAAACAGAAGTTTTGCATTTTAGGTTATATTCCGGATATACACTCTTAAATAATTTAAACAAATTTCAGTACAGACACATTATCGGACTAATGATTCGTTAATTGTAAATATTCCACTGTTCAATTTTCGTAAATATTTAATAACAACTGTTTTAAAACAACGATGCGAAAAAAATGTACTTAATGCGTAACTGCAAATAATGTCGCCATATTCAACTATTACTTGTTGCCCATATAGTATGTAATACTCAGTGGCGTAGCTATAGCAGGGCAAACCGGGGCACTGCCCCGGGGCCCCGGATTAATCAAGGGCCCCGGACGAAGGCCGGGTATAGAGCTCAGCCATCAGTTATAACTAAAATTAAAATACTCAATAAACGAACAACAAACTATAAAATTTATTCAGTAAGAAGTAGATTAATATTATATTAGAGAATTGCATTTTTTCCCTCCCGTCACGTTGGCGTTCGCCATCCAATATCCGCTTTTATAGTTTAACCGGTTTAACGTCTTTGACACTTACTATTTTACAAAATATTTATTATTTTTTTGGTTCAAGTACCAAGTACCTAGCATCTTTTACCACTGAGTCGGAATTAACTCTCAAAATTTTAAACCCAACTAATTGTTCAGGGAGAATTGCATCTATCACTGCAGTTAAGTTTCGTTTTGTCGATATTATTATGTTTTTAACGGAGATAGAATTGCAATCTCAGAAAAAAGATGAAAGAGATGAAGCGTCTGCCGTTAAGAAACAAATGATTTCGTTTGAATTTGTCTTTATTACCATAATTTTGTATAAAATCTTAACACAAGTTAATATGGCCTCAAAAATTTTGCAAAAGAAAAACATGGATTTAAATAAATCTGCAAAATTTGTTGCGCAAGTTCAAAAGAGAGTAGCAACCTTAGGGCATGTTATGAAGAACTAAAAGTTGAGGCTAAGGAACTGGCCAATAAGTGGAGTACAACACAGATTTCATACAAAAACACCAAGTAAATTAAACTGCATTTTGATGAACTCTCTAGTGATTATAGATTTAGCAATCGTAGAATTTTATTTAGAGTTAATGCTTTTAATGTGGTAATTGTGTATCGATACAAATTGATTTGAAAGTATGGAAAAAGTTAATAATCTATTTGATGTACTTGTTCCAAAAATTGTATTAAGTTGTGACGAAACTGAAATTATTAGTAAATGTAGATATATTTCTTACAAATATTCTGAAATATTTGATGTGAATAAACTTACAGCTAAATACATTAATTTAATAAATACTGTTAAGGGTGACTAACAGACTAAAGAGATGACTTAGCAGTTAGAGATTATTTTGATCTAATCTTAAACCACTATGGCGTACTTGAAATCTTGAAAACGACTTAACTGAAGTTTATCTATTGTTCCTCTTATTTTTCACGTTGCCTGTCACAACTGCTAATGTTGACAGGTCTTTCAGTAAGGTGAAAATTATTAAAGATTACCTCAGATCGATTAAGTGGTCTTGCTGTATTGTCTATAGAAAATGAAGATGCTGTAAAACTCGATCTAACTGAGATAATAAGTGAATATGCTAACAGCAAAGCCAGAAAAGGAGACTTTTGAATTCTTTTTCTTATATCATGATATATGTACCAAATATTATTTTTTTACAAGGTACTATAATTCTGCGAAATATTTCTGTTTAATGTTTAACAAACCAAAAATCGTTAGTAGTTTAAGAGGATTCTTCTGCAGTATTGTGTTACAGAATATTAGTAAGTTTTATGTTTGCAATTATTGTAACTAGCAATTATTTGTTTAAGTAGCTAGTAGGTTTAAGCTGTTTTTTTGTTTTCTTAAATATTTGATATGAAAAATAATATTTTTTCTTTCTACACATTTTATTTTTCAAGTGACGTTAGGGGGGGAAGTGTAATTTTTTTGCCCCGGGGCCCCATGATTTCTAGCTACGCCACTGGACTAATACTGTATAATACATATATGTTGTTGTCTAATTGATTGACCTACTCCACTGCAAATGACCGACTGAGAAAATAACATATACGATATGTTCAAAATGAAATTACACAGGCGCGTAGGAGCCGGGGGGGCCACGGGGGCCAATGGCCCCCTCAAATAATTTTCTGAGGGGCCTGGCCCCCTCAAAAATATTTGTTTCTAGTTTCATCATAATTTATAATTTTACGTATTTCTTGCAACCACTAACATGAACATATATGAACTTGAATTGTAATTAAAACCCGCATCTGTAAATCGCCTTATTAAACGATATTAAATTTCACTATTCCAGAAAGTAATCGGTGTGGTCGGATATAATTGAAATGAGACTACTATAACAACACTTTTCTTATCGGGTATTTGCCGTGCAACTGCAAGGTTGTTTCCAAAAGTTGTCTACTATTAAGATTTTAACCGCCTTTTTGAACAACCGATTGTCGCGGGTTTGATAATAGTTATTTACTATACAAGTGGGATAACAGCATCATTAATATACGTGTGTGTAAGTTACAAACGAGTGCGTAGCACGAGTTATGTAAGTTCACAAGTATATTAATGATGCATTATCACACATGTATTGTACAAAATTTTATCTACGACTGCCTAAAATTGAAAAAAGTGCATTAAGAGAAATGCCAGATGTCATTTTCAAAAATATTTTAGTAGGCAAATGTCATTATGTCATTCATTTGACACTATTTCAGTTACGCAATGAAGTCATTACTCAACTCAGTTGCGTAATGAAACCATTACATAACTGAGTGGTGTAATGAGCTTCATTACCTAACTGAAATAGTGTCAAATGAGTGACGTAATGCTTTACTTATCCCGCTGGAGTAGATAAAATACATTTATTGAATTATTATGTGGAACATTAGTAGGTGCTTTACCAACTAGAATTTCTGATTTTGGTACAGGTTTCTAAATGATAGTTTCTTAATTGAATTTATTTTTGTATTTGTGTTTTATTATTTTTAATCTTTATTTATACCCTTTTTATTTTTCGGAAACTCGTTTCTATATTTATTTAAGTTTGCTTATTCATGTGTATTCTTTGCTTATGTGAAAATCTGATAATAAACATTGTTCATTGTTTAATTAATTTTTTTATGGTACAGTGTTTTTTTAAATAAAATAGCACTTATTAAGTAACCAGTGACTATACAATATACTATTATACAAGGTGGCGCAAAAGTCCTCACTCGATTTCCTAAGGCAGTAACTTTGTTTGTAAATTAAAAGAATTGATTCTGTTTGTTGATTATGTTTATTTAGACGTTTAATTTTTTTTCCATTAAGTCTCGAAGACAATATCAGTTAAGTGGACACCGCCAGAGTTAATGAAAATTTGGGCTCGTTTCACAGCATTTTTCATGACTTTTCTCAAAACTTCTGGCGATAAATTCTCCACTTCTAGTCAGATGTTTTCCTTTAGGGCCGCCAAGGTCTGTGACTTGTTCGTATAGACCCGTGACTTCAGAAAACCCCAAAGAAAGAAGTCTGGAACGGTCAAATCGGCCGATCTTGCGGGCCAGTGCAGATCTCCAAAACGAGAGATGAAGCGGTCGGGAAAAGCTTGCTTCAGAATATCCACTGTCGTTCATGCTGTGTGTGCGGTTGCACTTGTAAGGGAACATCTTTAAGTCTTTCACCAAAATTCGCTGTAAAGACCGTCTACCAATACCCAAGTGCGTGGCCCATCGTCTGGTGGATGTTTGAGGGTCCTCTTGGACATCTGCAGCCACAGCAGCGATATTCTCTACCGAACGGCTACTCCGGGGCCGGCCACGTCTGAAACTGTCCCGTATTGAGCCAGTCTGCTCGAGACGAGTGTCTAAACGTCACAATGTTTGCACATTTGATGCCACACGACTAGGGAATCGACAACAAATTTCACGTGGAGCCAAAAGCACTGACCGATTATTTATCAAAAACATTAACACAAATTATTCCGCGTTCTGGAGGAGTATAGCGATCCATGGTTTGTCTATGTGTATTCTGCTTCTGTTTGCTTCACGAATGTCAAAGTCGCGATGACATAAGATGCCATTTGCAAAAATGAGAGCATGTTCCGATAGGGTGATTACTTTGCGCCACCTGTTAGTATAAAACTAAAAATTGATAATCAGGAAATCAGAAATATTATAGCTCGTATTAATGGATCAAGTTAGAAGTGTAAGTCTTTATTAAAAATAGAATGGCCCCCGCAGTCTAGAAACGCTCCTACGCGCCTGAAATTACATAAGAGTTGGCCAAGAAATATAAAAGTAATGTCAACAGCAAGTTTTAGAATTCATTAACTGTCATCACTGTTGTTGTTATTGTAAGTTTATAGTATACCCTGATAATGTGATTGAAAGTTCTAAAGAATGTGATTAGCAAGCCGGGAGCCGGCAGGCACGCTGATCTAGAAGGCCGTGCACACGCTAGACTGTACAGGGTTATTCATTATAAATTACCCACCCCTTATCATCGTTATTATTGCCTATAGAAAAAAAAGTTTTAAATAAAAGTTATGTGGTTATAACTGAATTTTGTTAAAATGCTATCAAAAGTACAGTGGCGTGCATAATTAAGGGGATACAAAAAAGTTATATATTTTTTAAATGGAACACTCTGTATATTATTAAATTTTTGGAATGATCTTTCTTTCCTGATTTCAAAAAATATACCATATGTTACCCCTACCTTATACCGTTTTTGAGTTATTAAACGTCGAATATCTTAGTTCAGCAGGCTGTGGAAATTCAAACCAATGAATAATAGGTTGGTGGCACTGTAAGCCTATGTCAAAACCTGATAACCTCCAATTTGACGTAGGCTTACAGTGCCACCAACCTATTATTCATTGGTTTGAATTTCCACAGCCTGCTGAACTAAGATATTCGACGTTTAATAACTCAAAAACGGTATAAGGTAGGGGTAACATATGGTATATTTTTAAAATCAGGAAAGAAAGATCATTCCAAAAATTTAATAATATACAGGGTGTTCCATTTAAAAAAATATATTACTTTTTTGTATCCCCTTAATTATGCACGCCACTGTACTTTTTGATAGCATTTTAACAAAATTCAGTTATAACCACATAACTTTATTTAAAACTTTTTTTTGTTTAGGCAATAATAACGATGATAAGGGGTGGGTAATTTATAATGAATAACCCTGTACAAAATAGTTAGCCACTGTCATATATCTAATACTTACTATATTGCTAGCGGCTATGAGTGGGAAACTCATCGATGAAGTGAGACACACAACCAACTCCTTCATGTATACGGTGAGCTGTGCGCAAGCGCGGCGGCGTCGTCCGCCCAATGGGGAAGTGGTCAAGTTTAAAATTCGCTTCTAAAGGCCGAGTTCGAACTCTCACGTATGCGCACGAGACGCGTTATACTCCAAGTGAGACTATGTCGGCGCCGTAATGTTTTCTGAAGTTTCCAGGCCCTACCAGCAATATATGTGTATTATATATATGGCCACTGTGAACATCGTCATTTGTTTTATTAAAAATAAATATTGAAACGTCAAATTGTAGCAATTGCAGTACCTACTAGCCGAATTAAGATTTATTTTTGTTAAGCAATTGGGAAATTGTAATAAATAAAAGAGGTAAATACATTTCATTCACATAATTTTAGATTTTATTTAGTTTTGCTGTAGATATGGCCAGTGATGAAGAAATTAGTTCGACGCCGCCCGCCGTAAAGCAGGAAGCATTAATTACTAGGTACAGCAAATTTGCTACCGTCAATACCAAAAGAAAGATACGACACCGCTTATAAAAACTTCATTAATTGGAAAAATGAAAATAATGCCAAATCTTTCTCCGAAAATGTCTTGTTAACATACTTTGGAAAACTTTCGAAAAATTACAAATGCTGCACTTTATGGTCAATATATTCGTTGCTGAAAACATCAATTATAGCAAAACATGATATTAACATTGCTAATTATTTAAAATTGAAGGCTATTTTAAAACGGCAATCAGATGGATATTTGCCAAAATATCCAACACGCTAAATCCCCAAGAAATTAAGCAGTTCATTGACACGGCCCCCGATGAATTTTATTTCTTAACAAAGGTAATTTATCGTTTTTGTTGTGTTTTATCGTAGCCGACTAATAAATTTAGTAATTTTGTTTATAAATCTATTTTAATTTTAAATAAATAGGTAGCCCTCATTTTTGGAATCAGCTAGAGTCCCTGTATATATTTAATATATACAGGGTCTCTAAAATCAGCGGAGCCTTAAGAAAAATTGAATTGTGTACCATCAAACTTTGTGATCTGAAGGATTTAAGTTATGCGTTATTGGTTATGATTCCTGTGACTAAAACCAAAAATCCCAGAAGTTTTACTATAACAGGAACATTTTATGCAATTTATAAAAAGTATGCAAGCCTGCGACCGAAACATTTGACCAATCCAAATGAACGTTTCTTTATAAACTACCAGAAAGGGCAATGTACGTCCCAGTTTGTAGGGATTAATGAGTTTGGAAATAGGGTAAAGCAAATTGCAAAATTTTTAAACCTGCCCAACCCGGAAACCTATACAGGCCATTCATTCCGGAGATCGTCAGCCACCATTCTTGTCGATTCAGGCGGAGATCTTCTCACACAAAAAAGCCACGGTGGCTGGCAATCCAGTGCAGTTGCCGAAGGATATGTAAACGACTCGTTCAACAAGAAAATGGAAATTTTCAATAGAATTGTGCAATCCGTAGAACTGGCACCAGCATTATTATCAAGCTCATCCAGTAATAACCCTGAAGTAGAAAGTTTTCAAGCGCAAAAAAATCAAAATGTGGCCACGCAAGAAGCCTCAAACCTAGCATTCACATCATCAAAAAACACTGTTCCAGCAGAACAAAACCAGCTCGAATCCGAAATTTCAAATGTGCCTATAGTAAGTCTGTATAACTGTTCTCATATTACGATTAATTATAATTTCAACAAGTAAATTTGTAACTATTCTAAATACGTTTTGTTAAAGTTAATAAACAAAAATTTAATAATTAATAAATTTTCTTATTTTGCTATTTAAAACAGAATTAGGTGGTCGTCGGAAAAGTAGTGGTCGTCGGAGAAGTAAAGTGTAAAACTCGTGCTAAATGGATATTTCACACTCGTATGTTTAAGCCACTCGCCTACGGCTCGTGGCTCAAATTTTCATACTCGTGTGAAATATCCATTGTTCAGCACTCGTTATACAATATACTAATTACTATTATAAAACTCGAGAAGCGCATAGTAGTGTCCTCTTTTATTTAATTGTTTAAACAAACTTTTCGGTAAAGCTGACGCCTAACTCAAGGTTGTGTTTTTGCAGTTGTTGGCTCAATAGAAAATTTTAACTATAGATTTCGGATCCAACAAGAACTTGGTTATATTGTACATGAAATTAGGCAACGCCACAAACACTGACTAACAAATAAAATAAAATTTTCACTCTCTTACTCAAAAATGAGACACGATTCTGTGCGACATCTTTACTTACTGACAAATACTACAACGTAACACGATACCAAACTTTATAGGTCACTCTAAAGTTGTAGCTAGACTATTAGAAATTTAGCGGGCAATTTAAAGTCAAATTTGTTTAGTATAAGGTGATCAACAAAAATTCACGTTTAGAGTGCTGTGGCTCCATTTAAATTATATGGAGCCACAGCCCTCTAGACATGAAATTTAATGATCACACTATATTCCCCCTATAAAATTCGACGATTATCGCCTACTAACTAGTTTCTACGACAACAATAAAGATAAGATTACTTACTTTACCTTCCGCAACCCGAGACCGCTAACTTGTCAGTTATTATAAGAAACGTTCCCATATCAATAACTACTGAAGAAATCAAGAGTGAGCTCATATCCAAACAATTTTCTGTCGTTCGTGTAACTAGACTACTTAAAGACAAAAAACCTATACCTATTTGTGCAGTCGAACTTACTAAAAATGACAAGTCTAAAGAAATCTATAAACTCACCAAACTACTACATTGCATAATAAGTATCGAACCTCGGCGCTCCAGCAGAGACACTCCACAATGTACAAACTGCCAACGATTGGGTCATACAAAAAACTACTGCCATCTTAGCCCTCGATGCGTGAAATATACAGGCTCGCACCACTACTCGAAGTGTACCAAAATACAGACACAAAAACCACAGTGTGTAAATTGTGGAGGCGAACACCCTGCCAACTACAGAGGTTGCAGTTATTACATTAACTCTAATAAAAAGAAATCTCTGCCGCAACGTACAACTACAGTACAAAAGCCCAACCTCTACCATTACACAACTCCAGGCACGACCTACGCCCATGCAGCTGCCCAACCACCAGAGAACCACCCTCATGAACCTACTCCTAACTCCTCACAGTCATCATCAATTTCCAAACTAATTACATCTATTTGGACCCTTTTAACTCCATTTCACGAACAAATTAAGTCATTTATATTTTCACTTATTCCATCCCTTCTCAATGGGTAGTTTAAAGCATATTATATCAAATCTCCCATTGGAAACTTTAACGCCAATGGTTTAAATAAACAAAGATCACTAATTATAGCATTCTTAGCTAGACAGAACATCGACATTATAGTTGTCACAGAAACGCATTTAGCAGACGGGGAAAATTTTAAAATCCCACAGTATCATGTTTACCGACAGGACAGTGAAACGAATTTTGCATCTGGTGGTGTCGCAATAATTATCAAACGTTCGTTATCTGCACATCATTACGAACTAACAGGAATCACTAACCTGGAAGTCGTTGCTGTTAATTTAAATCTAAAAACAACGAAAATGTCATCATCATTGCTGTCTATAAACAACCCAATAAAAGGTTGCTGGAAGCTGATATTGCAACTCTATTTCAAGGCAATACTCCAACTCTTGCCATAGGTGATTATAATTCAAAAAGCACTCTTTGGGGATGTAGAACCAATAATCCTAGTGGAAGTAGACTGCATGCCTTCATATCCAATCATGCAATTCAACTGTCTGCTCCAACTGAACCAACCTACCACCCATACCGAACAGACCATCATCCCGATATTTTGGACATATGTTTGCTCAAAAATTGACGTTTACCAATATCACAAACTGTTTTAATGGAATTAGATTCAGACCACGTTCCTGTTTTGGTTTCGTTCAACAGCACACCGTTAATCAAAAATACAATGCCGAGACTAATAAAAGGCCACGTCGACTGGCCCGTCTTCCAAGATTCTACATCTATAGAATCTCCCGAAGAAATTGATGACGACATTTACAAACTAACTACTGCAATAAGCACCGCTGTAACACATGCAACTACTATCCAAACCAAACGAAAATTCAACTATGGAATTCCTCCTCCATTCTAACTCTTATTAACAATAAAAATAGATTACGGCGACTATGGGCTAGAACCAGAGACGCACTAATCAAAACGCAACTGAATCGTGCCACACGTGAAGTAAAACTTGCTCTAGATAACTATAGAATTAACAACTACCGGGTGTCTTAAAATGAATTACATCTAGTATGCTTTGAATTTCCCATAATGTAATATAAATTTTAGATTGAAATTGGCAATACTGCAGGTCTTTGTCAAATTCGAGGTTATCAGGTTATGTTTTGCGTCAGTTTTGACACAAACTGACGCAAAATCTAACCTGCTAACATCGAATTTGACATAGACTTACAGTTTTGCCAATTTTAAGTAAAGGTTTGGATTGCATTATGGGAAATTCAAAGCATACTAGATGTAATTCATTTTAAGACACCCGGTATAAACGCTACATATCGGAGCTACAACCAAGGGATCCTACTATGTGGCAAGCAACTAAAATATATTGAAGCAACAACCTCAGATACCCACCATCAGAGTAAATAACGAAAGTTATGCCACAGACCAAGAAAAGTGTATAATTTTTGCTGACCAATACATTTCCTACAAGCATATTGGACGAAAACAAAGAACTTGGGGAAGAAATCAGCTCTGAAATTATTACAAATTTCCCAAACAACCCTGAACTGATAACACCGACATCTCCAACTGAGTTGCAAACATATATCAACAAACTTCCCGTCAAAAAATGTCCAGGACACGACCTCATCCCTAATGTATTCCTAAAAAACCTACCAATAAAAATCTTGACGTACCTCACCATACTATTTAACGCCTGTCTTAGAATTGGATATTTTCCGATCACCTGGAGGCACGCACATATACTCCTTTACCCAAAACCCAGCAAAAATCATAAAGACCCTTCAAATTACCGGCCCATTAGTCTTCTTCCTACGATGGCCAAAATCTTAGAGAAAGTAGTTCTGGATCGTCTAACTAAATCCCTTGAAAGTAACCACATACTTCCTTCATTTCAATACGGCTTCAGGAAAAAACATTCTACTGTCCATCAACTCTCCCGATTTGCAGAAATCATCGAAGGAGGATTTGAAAATAAAATGAATACCGTAGCTGTATTTCTCGATATCGCATAGGCATTTGACCGCGTATGGATAGACGGTTTATTATATAAGCTGCTGAAAGCTGGAATACCTAAATATTTTCTCTGCATAATAAATTCCTTTTTGTCAAACCGCTCATTCGCTGTTAGGATAAATACAACTTTATCAGCTAAGAAAAACATCAAAGCTGGAGTGCCGCAAGGATCTATCCTGGGACCGACTCTCTTCAATATTTTCGTACATGATCTACCAGAATCTCCCAATACCACGGTTGCAATGTATGCTGATGACACAGCGCTTATATCCCAAAACTACGATATACTGGTAGCAACGCGAAATCTACAAGACACCATCAACATCCTTAACAACTGGTTCAACAAATGGTGTATTAATCTCAATGCAGCCAAATGTCAAGCTAAAATATTTACCCTGCGTCAACCAACTTTACCGCAAAACATCATTATTAATGATCAAACAATAGAATGGAATCCCGCTGACGGTGCTATCAAATATTTAGGACTATTCAATTCACCTGTCATCTGTCAAAAAGTGACCAATGAAAATTCAGAATTCTGACGTTTCCTGACCAATCAAAAAAATATCAGCGGATATATCTTTCTAGAAGGTATTCAAGTGACTATTTTAAACAAATGTGGTTTTTATTAGAAAAAGTCAATATTAGTGTTCTGTTACTATAGAAATTGCGTAGTTTGTTGCTAGATTTACTAAAAACTAATTTGAAAAAGTAGTTTGGTTCATTAAATAGTCCCTCGAATACCATTCTTAGTCAAAGTTAAGTAGATTATTTTTGCGGTGGTATCACTACTCATGTCCATTGCGCTTGGGATTAGGACTCGTGCTATCGCACTCGTCCTAATCGTACCAAGGCGCAATGGACATTCGTGACACCACCGCAAAAATAGTCGACATAACTTTGACTACTCATGGTATTATAAGTGAGTGTAGTTAGACAAAAGGCTTACTTGGTCTATACACATTAATAAGAAGCTAAACCAGGGTTATGTCCGTCTGGCAATGTTGTATCCCATTATAAATTAAAAATCTCCGCTTAAACCAGAATGCGGTTTGCTGATATATAAATCAATTCTTCGACCCATTATCATTTATGCCAGCCAAGTTTGGGGAGCTATGATACATCTAAGACGCATATTAATAAATTGCAAACATACCAAAATAAAATACTACGAATCATCTTTAACGCTCCTTGGTACCTACGCAATTCGCAGTTGCATCGTGAACCAGGGATCCAGACAATTGAGGAATATATTAAGAATACTGCTAAAACCTATTTTCACAACATAACAAACTGTACTAGTGCAAGAACATTTGGCACCGGTCGCCGAAATATACACACACGGCTTAAACGAAAACTTCCTCAGAACGTTTACTTAACCTCTAGTGAGAATGACTGATAATAATAATAATTGGGCAAAATTACAAATTAAATCATAGTTATAGTGAGGCTTCTGCCATTAAACATAGTGCCAAATAAAAACAATAGACAAATCAGTCATGTGTAGCGAATCAACGCTGATCTGACTTAATCCTAATGTAAAAAAAAACCGTTACCTACTGATCCGTTGAAGCCTATTAATATGAATATATCTTTCGGTCGGAATCGAATACCATGCAGCTTCAACATTATCACCGCTCGATACACAACACGTTTTTTTTCGTTGCGCCACTCATTTCGTAAGTACGGAAGCAGTTCATACAATACCTATCCAATTCTAAGATGGAGCCCAAAAAAGGTAAATAGCCTATGTGCTGAATTTGCAAATTGGGGAAATACCCTAGAGTTGCGCTTAAGGTAAGGGGTTTTCATCTGCATTTTTTTTACATTCACCTGGATTGGGAATCGAACTCTCGACCCTTAAATCAGTAGCCAGTCTGCTTAACCACTGAGTTACCGGGCCCGGCTAAGAGCTTATTATTTTACAAATTTTTATCCATTCCCTTATTTACTTAACAATTCATTTTTCCATCTTACTACTAGATTTCTTTGACATAATTATTTTAAACAAATACTAGGACTTCATGCTTAATAAATTGATTTACTGTTACTTTGACATGTCTGTGCAATTTATTTTATTACACACAAGTAATATAGTTCTTTGAGTTTATCTGAACACCGCTTAAATGCTACGATTTTGACATTTGTGCACTTATAACCTCACTTGTGTGTTTGCCGTTTATGCGATTCTCTTAGTATTTGCACTTGCTTCATTTTAAAGCCGTTCGCGTACAAACAACTCTTTCGTTTTATTAGATAATCATGTCTATATGCATCGTTGATTACTTTACCCTTATTATATGTTTTGGAAAAATGATATTTTTAATGCAACTTAAAGTACTTAAACTCGATTAAGTGTGAAACAGAACATCCAACAAATGGGCAAATGGACTTTGATAACATTTTCGGACATATGCTGAACAATTCTACCAATGACGCGTTGTTGTTGGATGGTTGGAATATACGTGACACTTAAAACACACATAAAACTCCACAGCCAAAATTCGAATGGTCGAGATGGCACGATCTTTGTGACCAAACTCCCCATTTTTAAAATAAGTTTTAATCACGGCCTGCTGAATTGTATAACAGAATGACGTTTGTCAAACAATTCAGCGGGTCGTGGTTTTAATAATTAAAATGCGCTGTTCATACGTGTAATGCTCCATTTTTGATAATTGGGTTGTGTCAACTTGACAACATATATATATTGATCGCAACATATATATATACATTATATACAGGGTGATTTTAAAATGTTTCGCCAAACTTCGGAGTATTGTTCTACACACCAAGGCAAGTAAAAAAGTCCATATAAACATGTGTCCGAAAATCGCGCGTTTCCGAGTTACGAGCAATTTTTGAACTTGCGAAGTAGTCCAGTCAATTGGTGCTCAAAAAGGGCGAATAGGGGAGAGTTTTAGTGGAGTTCTGATATTTGGTTCCTATATGTTTTTTGGGTCGCTGTGCACGAATATCAGGTTTTTCAATAAAATTTTTGACCGGAAACAAGTTTTTTTAAGTAAAAACCTTGTAAAAACCGATTTTTTTTAGTTTTTCTAAAAGTACCCAAAAGATGTCCATTATTTATAAATATTGAACCTATATGAAATAAAAGAGGACACAGTTTCCTACACTTTATGTATGTGAGGTTTTTTTCTCCGATCAATCGTTCAGCCGCGAGAGCGCCGCAAAATTATAGTCCAGTCAAATGGTAGAAAATAGGGGAAAGTTTTGGAGTTTTTATATTTGGTTCCTATATGGTTTTTAGGTCGCTGTACGCAAGTATCGAGTTTGCCAACATTTCAATTATGAAGATTCATTTCATATACCATTGTTGATTTACGAAAAATGTATAGTTTTCGAGTTACTTTGAAATAAACTGGCATAATTCCCTTTTAACACCTAACTTCGCGGCGCTCTAGCGGTTGAACGATTGATCGGAGAAAAAACCGCTAGTACATAAAATGTAAGAAATTTTACTCTCTTTTATTTCATATAGGTTCAATATTTACGAAATTGTATAGTTTTCGAGTAATTCTAAAAAAACTAAAAAAACGATTTATTACACGGTTTTTGCTTAAAAAACGTGTTTCCGGTCAAAATTCTTGTTGGAAAACCTGATATTCGTGTACAGCGACCCAAAAAACATATAGGAACCAAATATCAGAACTCCACCAAACCTCTCCCCTATTCGCCCTTTTTGAGCACCATTTGACTGGACTACTTCCCAAGTTCAAAAAATGCTCGTAACTCGGAAACGCGCGATTTTCGGACACATGTTTACATGGACTTTTTTACTTGCCTTGGTGTGTAGAACAATACCCCGAAGTTTGGCGAAACATTTTAAAATCACCCTGTATATATATTGCTATGATTATAGACTTATGTTCGTTTAATAATAATGGTTTTAACCTTAATAAAAAGGAATAGTATGTATCTCAACTCAGGGGTAGGTTCTGAAATATCAAGTAATCTAATTGTAATTTGAATTATGTTAAAACTTCAATAAATTTGACATTTATGTCATTTGCAATTGCTTGTGCAGATAACTAATCAAGATCCTTTACAAATTATATAAAATTCATAAATCAATTCGTAAGTATGACTTTCTTTGTCTTAATGAACCAATTTTAAATGTTCTTTGTTACAGATAACATTAGCATGTATTTATTATTAACTAACCTGCAACGCTCAAACTTCCTAGTAGCTTGAATCAGCCTGTTTCCTTCAGTTCTATCTGTAAATAAACACTAATCACCTCACTTGTAAACTCGCTGCATCCATCACGTTGTCGACTCAAACTGTCCAGCTGTGAGTAGCCTCAAAATAATCTCGTTGTTTAACAATCCAAATCCTCATGTATGTTCCCTCAGTCGTCAGGAAGTTGATCTCCGTTCAATAGGACCCAGTCTGTTGTGACAAAACTCCAAACAGCAACCTCGTCCTAAGCTGGAAGATGACAGTTCTCCACCAAGTCCAAACACCCTCCGGCGCAGCACACAGAAACTCCAAGCAGCGTCAACACTCCCAAAAGAACGTCCAATCGCCAATCCTTTGTATTAAAATTCAAATCAATTATATCCAAATCGTTACTCTTACTGATGTTTTATTATATAGTTCCAATTAATAATCTTGATCCTCCATTCTTGCTATATTTTATCTTTGTATTTACTTGCACTCCTGTAGTTATACCATGTAAAATTCATTTACATTGTCGAGTTATATTTTCACTTCAGTACCACGTAAATTTCATGTATAGTCCATTTATCATGCCAAAATAGTTATTAGATAAATAGGACTATAGTATATTAAAGTTTATTAGTCGAAAAATACTTTACATTTCAGTTTTCAAGTTTGTTTTTTTAATAATCCACTAAAACATATTTTTCTATCTCTTGACTACGATTATTTAAATTGAATGCCACACTCTAGACATTTTATATTAGGACTTTGATTCGTTATCCTGCAACATTAAGTTGTTTGCATTATAATATTTCCTAGCCTTTTTCAATGATTACTATACGAATACTATTCCATTCTTTGCACTTAATTTTCGATATATTTAAATTATTTTCTCTCTCTATGTACCACAGCATAATTCCTCAAATTGAAAAGAAACTTTAGAATAATTCAAACTTATTATAAATTCTCTTTTCAATTTTCCACATTCTCTGTGAACAAACATTAATAAATAAAACTTTTAATAAACTCGTAGCAACAAATCAACAACAATTCTACTATCATTATATTTCCATAGTAACATATTAATAAAACTTAGAATAAACAACAACTCTTTCAACATCTACAGTTTTTATCTAGTCACAATATGGGTAAATCATGGTTACATGGAACCTTCCTCTTATATGTCCATCTGTTTCGCTTATCAATTCGTACGTATTGTTATTGTTGAATATTTTATGTATTTTGTATGGACCCTCATATGCACATAACAGCTTTGCACATACTTTTTTTTTTCGATCACCTATTCTCAGTTTTTTAACAACCACTGAATCTCCTACATTAAATCGTACCCGTTTTGAAATTTTTCTATTTTGCTTCTCTTCATACCTATCGTTAATTATCTTCAGTCTTCTCCTAGTTCTTTCCAAAAATTGTATTATTTCAACATTTCTCTGCTCTTTCCTCCATGGTCTCGCTGGTACTATCTGTTTACACAGTGTAACTGGGCTGATTTCTGTTGTTGTATTAGGGACATTGATTATAAAATTTTCCACTTCTTCCAAATATTGTACCCATCTATTATGGTTTTCATAAGTTATAATTCTTAAATATTTAATTACCTCTTTAGTGTATCTTTCTGCAATGTTACTTTGAGGATGTCTTATACTACAAAAACATATTTTAATGTCATTCCTTTCCAAATTACTTATCAACCTTGAATTTTTAAAATAGGTCGCATTATCCGCTAATATCCTCTTTGGTTTCCCCACTTCTTGTTGAAAATATTCAATTGATCTAATAACATGTTTCGTATTGCAACTTTTTGTCGGATATAATTTTACAAATTTTGAAAACGCATCTACCATAATTAAAATGTGTTTGTACCCATATTGTCCTGTCACTAAATTACTTAAGTAGCAATAGCTACCAATTCCATTGGTTCAGTTACTCTGATACTTTTAACAATGTTTTGGTTTTTTAAAGTTTCTCTCTTTGGCAATTTGACAAATGTGACAGGTTTGTATTAATTGTTTAATTAATCTAAGATCATTTTTTCTATAAAAGCATTCTCGAAACATCAACCACGTTTTCCTTGCGCCACAATGTCCAAATATTACATGTATTTCCTCAACAACTTCTAACATGTCTTCCCTACTTAAAACCATCAACTCCTTATTTTCAACGTCTTTTACTAACAAATCCTCTTTAATTTTGTACCCTTTATAATTATTCCCTTGACTTTGCAAAACTAAATTTCTTAACTCTTGTATTTCCTCTAACATCTGTTTGTTTAAAATTTCTTGTCTTGATAACCTTCCTTCCTGATAAATTTTTTCAATACCAATTAAAATTTGTTTTGGTTTTTCATAACTCGGTGTGTCTTTTCTACTTAAAAAAATCAGCAACTACGTTTAATTTTCCTGGTCTATGCTTAATTTCAAATTCATATTGTTGCAAGTATAAAGCCCATCTATACAACCTGTCATTGTGAAAAGTTTTATTCTTAAGAAACGATATTGCAGAATTATCTGTTTCAATGTCAAATTTATTACCAGTTAAATAAAATTTTAGTTTATTAACTGCTAAAATTATTGCTAACATCTCCTTCTCCGCTATTGTGTATCTGATTTCATAACCTTTCAAAATCCTTGAAATAAAACATATAGGTACTTCTATCCCATTTTGTATTTGTATTAGCTCAGCTGCGATTGCTTGGTCAGAAGCGTCAGTACGAAGTACAAATTTTTCTTTAAAATTAGGATATTTTAACAATAGCCCTTCATGAAACCTCTGTTTGATTGTATTCAATGCTGCTTCACGTTCTTCGTTCCATGCCCATTTTGTATCTTTTCTTAATAACTGTACCAAAGGTAACGTTAATTCTGAATAATTATTAATGAATCTTTTATAATAGTTAAAAACACCTAACAGACCTCTTAACTTCTTCAAATTCTTTGGACGAGGCAAATTCTTAATTTCTTCGATACGTTTCTCATTTATTGTAACTCCATTTTTACTGATCTCATAACCTAAGTACGTTACATTTTCTTGCATAAATTCACATTTTGAAAATTTAATTTTAATCCATTTTTATTCAGTGTTTCTATTACAGTCTCTAAATGTTTTAAATGTTGTTGTTCATTCTTAGAAAACAATAAAATATCATCGATATAGTGAACACAAAAATCCTCAAACTGATTTAGAATTTTCTGCATTGCTCTAACAAGTGCAGCACATGATGTTGAAAGTCCAAATGGTACTACTTTAAATTGAAAAATCTCCCCATCAATACTGAATCCTGTATATTTCCTCGACTCTTCATGTAATGGAATAAGCCAAAAAGAATTCTTTAAATCTAACTTTGTAAGTATTTTCTTATCCCAAATTCTGCTTAATAAACCATCAATCGTTTGTGGAGATTCGTATTGTGGTTTCGTTATTTGATTTATTTTGCGTGCATCTAAACATAAACGAAGCGAACCATCGTTTTTCTTTACAACTACTAGTGGATTAATAAAATTACTTATGTATTTCTTTCTTTACTTGTTCTCTCAAATTAAAAGGAATTGGATACGTTTTACTGTTAAAACCTTTTGACTCATCTACCTGCAATTTATGTAAACATTTCTGAGCTTGTCCTACTCTATCATTGATAATCTCTTTGTTTCTAGTAAGTATTTCTAATATTAGGCCCTTGAATTGCAAATTCTTTTCACCTATCTTTAAATCATCCAACAAAATCCCTTTATAATTAATATTATTCATATTTCTTAGTACATTATTAATAATTATTTTATCATTATCATACATCAATGCGTCTCCAATACTCTTTGATTGGCTACACTTATTTTCTTGGCAGACACTTCTGGTACTGTTCCAAGATTTAATTACCCCTTTTAAATGAATGCATTTTTGCTCTCCATTTATCTGAATTCCCAATTGTTGAATGATATCGACCCCTATTATTAAATCAATACTCAAGCCTTTTACTACAAATAAACTAACTATGCCTTCCCATTTATCAATTATTATTTTAATACTCAATATTCGATTAGTAGTTGAAATTTTCCTTTTCGTTGCAGATAGTAAATCTGTTTTATTAACCTTGATTAATTTATTATGTAAAACGTCTATATTTTCTAAAATTATTTCTTCCTTTATTAAAGAGGCCATTGCTCCACTATCAATTAATGCTAAATATTCATTATTATTTAAAATAACTTTTAAAAATGGTAATGTTGAAATTTGGCTATCTTCTTCTTCCTCTTCTAATAAAAATTGTCCATTATTCTCCAAACTAGTGTTGATAAACGTATGGTTCTTAACTAAATTAATTAAAATTGAAGTTTTTTTTTATCTTCTGAGGAATCTTCATAAACCTCATCCTCTTGCTTCCGGTCTTCTTCCCTCGGTCTTCCTCTATCATATTCTGTTCTATACACTGTATTAATGTACTGTCTGTTAGGGTATTTGTTCTTGTTATCATCTTGATTTGATTTCTGATTATTCTTTTCGTCGATCATTTGTTGATATCTTCTCCGTTCATTGCCATTATAATATCTGTCATTAACATTCCTTTGGTAATTGTTTCTATTTTGGTAGCTTCTCCATCTATCATAATTCCTGTTGTATCCATTATTATTAAAATTCCTCTCACCTTGTCTGTAATTATTAAAATTATTTTGGCCTAAATTATGTTGATTTTGTTGTATTTCCTCGAATTTTCTTTTACTAGAATTTGGAAAACTCGAAACTTCTCTTCTGTAATTACTTCTATGATTTATAATTGCCATATCATAATTTCGAACTATCTCTAAAAAGTCCCTCATGGTTTTTATATTTTGTACTGCAACAGCTCTCGTAATCTCCTCCTCTAAATGTCTTGATAGATGTTGAACTATTTCTTCTTCGGATAATTTTGGAGTAAGATGTTGTGCTTTGTTAAATTTATTAATGACATATATTTCCCGTGTACTACCTCTTTCCATGTACCTTCCAGTTGTTAACTGTGTTCTTACTCGCGCCTGATGTGCATTACTCCAATATTGTTCTATGAATAATTTTCTAAACTCTTTGTAACTGTCATACCTTGATTTTATAATACTATGCCATACATCTGCATAACTTTTTAGGCTCATATTTATAATTTGCAGCTTCTTATTTTCATATGGTATTGTCCTCATAATATCATCTAATTTAATCAAGTATGTCATAGGCTGTTCACCTATTCTCCCTTCGAAAATTGGTAGCATTTCTGTCTGAAATCCCAGGTAACTCCCTCTTGAACTCCCATTTAAATTTTCTGTACTATCTTGTATCCTTTGTAACTTATCTTCTACTTCCTTGAATTTTACTGTGCTGTTCAAAATCTCTCCTTGTATTTGTACTCTATTTTCATCTACCTTCCTTCCTAAGACATCTACTTTTTGATCCGTATAATCTAATTGTACTTTCATTGTATCTTCCAATGTTACTTTCATCCCCTCTAGTTTTCCTTCTTGTTCTTCTTTATTGCGTTCTAACTCTTGTCCAATGGTTTGTTTCAAGGTTTCCTCTAGCTGTTCGTTGGCTTCTTGTCTTTCCTGTCGCACCTCATTCTTTACTTCAACTTTATAATTTTCTAATGTTAAACAAATGTTATTGATTTGTGCTTGTAGTTCTTCCTTATTTCCAATTTGAACTTTATAAAATTCGTCTTTCAATTCCTTCATTGCTTCTTTCATCTTTTCTGTCTGGACTTTTTGATCTTGCAACTTCTCTGTTAATCTTTCTGCAGTGTTTTTTATTGATTGTTGTAGATCCCTCTTTGTTTCCTCAGCTAACTGTTGTGACCTTCTTTCTCTTTCCTCTGCATCCTTCTTTGACCTGTTTTCCCTCTCTTCTGCATCCTTCTTTGACCTCTTTTCCCTCTCTTCTGCATCCTTCTTTGACCTGTTTTCCCTCTCTTCTGCATCCTGTAGTAATTGCCTCTTTGTTTCTTCAGCTTTTTCCTCAATTGATTGCTTTAAATTTTCCATTGACTGTTGTGATTGCATTTGCATTTGCATCATCGTTTCCATTATCTGTTTGAACCTGTCTTCTTCTGCTGTTTGTTTTTGCTGAAGCCGTACCTGGTCTCCTTGTATTTCCATTTCCGCTTCCTCCACTTCTACTTCGGTAGGGATTGTAATATCTTCCATCTCCTGCTGTTCTTCTTCTGTCCTTTTACTTTTCCGTGTGACTCTTTTATCTGCCATATTTATTATTTAACCTTTTACAAATTATTAAAATTCTAATGTAACACCTTTTATTAAATTGTAGATTTTGCAATTTATTTGATAATTACTTTTTATCCAAAAACTTTAACAAGTTTTATTGTTGTTTGTTCTATCCTTTTATTTATTTATAAGGAACAATATTTATAAAATGAAATGTTACTCAGCGTATTTTTTTTATTTTAAACTTGTAGCTTGTACCCTTATTATAGCAATAAACAATTAGCAAACAGCCCCACGTATGCGGCGTCCATAATTTATGCTATGATTATAGACTTATGTTCGTTTAATAATAATGGTTTTAACCTTAATAAAAAGGAATAGCATGTATCTCAACTCAGGGGTAGGTTCTGAAATATCAAGTAATCTAATTGTAATTTGAATTATGTTAAAACTTCAATAAATTTGACATTTATGTCATTTGCAATTGCTTGTGCAGATAACTAATCAAGATCCTTTACAAATTATATAAAATTCATAAATCAGTTCGTAAGTATGACTTTCTTTGTCTTAATGAACCAATTTTAAATGTTCTTTGTTACAGATAACATTAGCATGTATTTATTATTAACTAACCTGCAACGCTCAAACTTCCTAGTAGCTTGAATCAGCCTGTTTCCTTCAGTTCTATCTGTAAATAAACACTAATCACCTCACTTGTAAACTCGCTGCATCCATCACGTTGTCGACTCAAACTGTCCAGCTGTGAGTAGCCTCAAAATAATCTCGTTGTTTAACAATCCAAATCCTCATGTATGTTCCCTCAGTCGTCAGGAAGTTGATCTCCGTTCAATAGGACCCAGTCTGTTGTGACAAAACTCCAAACAGCAACCTCGTCCTAAGCTGGAAGATGACAGTTCTCCACCAAGTCCAAACACCCTCCGGCGCAGCACACAGAAACTCCAAGCAGCGTCAACACTCCCAAAAGAACGTCCAATCGCCAATCCTTTGTATTAAAATTCAAATCAATTATATCCAAATCGTTACTCTTACTGATGTTTTATTATATAGTTCCAATTAATAATCTTGATCCTCCATTCTTGCTATATTTTATCTTTGTATTTACTTGCACTCCTGTAGTTATACCATGTAAAATTCATTTACATTGTCGAGTTATATTTTCACTTCAGTACCACGTAAATTTCATGTATAGTCCATTTATCATGCCAAAATAGTTATTAGATAAATAGGACTATAGTATATTAAAGTTTATTAGTCGAAAAATACTTTACATTTCAGTTTTCAAGTTTGTTTTTTTAATAATCCACTAAAACATATTTTTCTATCTCTTGACTACGATTATTTAAATTGAATGCCACACTCTAGACATTTTATATTAGGACTTTGATTCGTTATCCTGCAACATTAAGTTGTTTGCATTATAATATTTCCTAGCCTTTTTCAATGATTACTATACGAATACTATTCCATTCTTTGCACTTAATTTTCGATATATTTAAATTATTTTCTCTCTCTATGTACCATAGCAATATATATATATATATATATATATATCGTAACGTTATTTTAACGTGGCGTTTTGCAAAAACCCCCTATTGTCTGTGCGCGAAACAACATTGAATTGTCTGGACTTTCAAAATTTAATGATAACAACAGGAGCGTGATGGGAGGAATTATAATAATTGTCTTCTAACAAAAGATATTGGCTGCTGTCTCACACAAAGAACGGGTTGCCAATTGCGGTGCAGACAAACGTCGTGTACTTCCAATAGTTAAGGCATAGTGGTTGGTTTTGCGGACGGAATAAAAAGAGAAGCAGTTGTTATGAACTCAAATGCAACTTTTAAGGTTCAACGAACAAATAATATACGAAGATTATGCAAGTGCATGGGCATGTAACTAAATAAAGGAGCTATGAACCGATTCGACGAAATGCCCAAATTGAAAAATCATTACCTAGTATTAAAAAGTGACCCACTGATTCTATAACAAACGCAGTTGTAGCTATGACACTAACTGTCATTGCGTTTGTTACATTTAAAAGCAAGCTTTTCACTCAATCGCTGGATAGCGCACATATATATCAGCAAAATCGGCAGTTTACTATTCGTCGCATCAATCCGGAAAATGCATAAAACAAGTGAAATTAGCAAACAACTACCGGTTATTTACTAGTCACAAATTAATTTAAAATCCATTGTGCGGCCATATTAAGTTCAATTTAACCAACAGTCTCAGCAAATGTAACTTACCGCCAGGCCCTCTCTCGCAATCCTAATTCTAAAACACGAGAAAATATCGACGGATCAAATGAAAAAATAAATCACACTTACATTCAAATACCAATAAATATATTGTCAGTAAGGGTGCAAATAAGTTGTTCAAATATAAAATCAAGTTCGAGGGTAACATATAAATTACACCAAATTCTTACGCAGACCTGGGCAGTAATTAATTGCTTTGTAATTAAATTATTAATTGAATTCCTTTTGTTGATTTGTCTTGGAATTGACTTACATTTCAAAATACAGTAATTGTAATTAGTAATTGCCATTTCTGTTAAAAAGTACTTGACAATTACTTTTTTAAAGTAATTAATTACTACATTCAATTACCTTTGAGTGATTAAATCACTGTAAAGTATTTAAAATATTTGAATTATTTGTGGTAATTGAAATTATTCGCGATAATTGAATTAGTTTCTGGTAATTCTTCTTCTTCTTCTTCTTCGTTTTATCCTTAAATTCAATTACTAAATTATTGCCCTCGGCTGGGTATGAAATCTCCATAATACAAATAATAATATAAAGCGTTATTGAGTTACATATTAAGCAAATCGCAATAGGACATTCCTGGAGAAATATAAGTATAATTGTTGATTCCCTATGACTATGTTTGTAGATGTGATGTGTATGTGTTTTGTTTTGTGATATAGCCCTGTAGCTTGCTGATAATTATTGTGTAAGAAGCGAAAAATATGTCTGAGGTAAGTAGTGATTGCAGAATAAAGTACAGTGAGAACATTATCTATTTTCTTTCTTAACAATTGACAACTAACTTTATGAGATGATATTTGTCCATAATAATTATTGATTAATTTCAATTTGCCCGTTTAAAACGATGCACTAGCACAAGGCTATATAAATACTACTAAATACAAATAAACAACCACAATCTCTATTGAAAGCAATTGAAAGGTAATTTAAGTTGTGCAGTTATAGTTACCAAGTAATTGACAATTGAATTACTATTTCATTTGAGTAATTGACATCTATGGTAATTCAATTACTTAATTGGGCGGTAATTGCGAGACTTGTAGTATACGGGAATTATGCAAGCTAAAAGGGAATTTATTAAATGTGGTGCTTAGAATTGATACAGTAAATTCTAATTAATATGAGCACCACTCTTAAAAAGATACGATTGAGCTGTTTTATGCGTAGGTATATATTCGACAACAATCCCCTGCAGATGCCATTTCTACGACATTAACGACTTGCTATTTCCCTTAACCGAAATCCCATTTAACGCTCTTAATTGTTACGTACATGTTCGTTTCAACAACTTCATCCGTATTGAAAAACATTATGTCATTTATTTTATAACGTCCTGTTGGGAGATACGGTGGAAACTTGTTATAATCTGGTCTACAATTGCATGAGTAGTAATTACCCTTTAAACATAACACACTTTTCAGTTTAGAAGTCATGTCCGATAGCTATTCAACTACCTTAAGGAAGGGGCATCTTGTCGAATTACCGCAGCGGAAAATGTTTTGCATGCCAAACGCATTAGTATTAAGTCCCTTGCAAATGTCTACCTCGAAATGTATAGGAAACTCGCGATATTCGTTACTTTGAAATTTATAAATCTGAAATTCCATCTGAAAATATGGGTGTCTTAAAATGAATTACATCTAGTATGCTTTGAATTTCCCATAATGCAATCTAAAATTTTACTTGAAATTGGCAAGACTGTAAGTCTATTCAAGGTTAGTAGGTTGGGTTTTGCGTCAGTTTTGACACAGACTGACGAAAAATCTAACCTGCTAACCTCGAATTTGACATAGACTTACAGTCTTGCCAATTTCAAGTAAAATTTTAGATTGCATTATGGGAAATTTAAAGCATACTAGATGTAATTCATTTTAAGACACCCGGTATAAAGTATTATAAATCAGTATACATCAGTATCAGAATGCAAGCATTCATGAGCTACTAGAGTTATATTTCTTCAAGATTTTTTAGAACGCTTTATACTGCCGTTTTCTGTCACGATACATTGAGTATACTCACTTTTTTTAAATAAATTCATAAATAAAACATTACGCTTCTTGTCGGACGTCTTACCTTGCAAGTGCCTTTCATGTCTCGAACAAATTCGAGAGAGATATTCAAACCCGTGTAAGTCCGGTTAAATTTGAAAAAGCGAATTTCAAATCGGTTCAAATATTTCTTGTTGAAGCGAATGACTTCTGCTCGTTCAGTTTCCATGACATACTCATTTTGTTCCAACGGTTTGTAGAGCGAAATAGGTGTAACAGGAAACTGAGGATACTGTACAAAAACAAAGTTTGCGTTGGGACATCATTAAAGTTATTCAACGTTCTTGAATTATTAATTGATTTATAAAGAGTAGCTTTGTTTAAGAGTTGTCAAATGCTCACCATTTCAACATTCACAATTAGCAGAACCAAAATTAAAGCAAACAATGACATATTATAACAACATTTTCTCCTTGGCTGCTTAAGCGAAACTGTTGAAGGCGAGGTCAAAACATTCGTCAAAATTCATAATCGCAGATCATAACTTCTTGTAGACAAGGTTAATATATTATTATACTAAAATTTGTATAATACTGTAAATGTAAATTACTTTACATTGTTACATATCCGCTACTATTTGTGTATTAAATCGGTTATTTATCTCGAAACTATAACAAGCGAATAATCTGTTGATTATTTTAGTATTGTATAGCTTCAGCTATCAAACTACTGAACTTCAATAAGCAAAGTGTGGGTAGGCAAATATAATATTTGAACAATTTCATTCAATCTGCTAACGGGAGCTATTATTACGTCAATCATACTGATTTTCACGTTTGGGGAAGGCGTCGAGGATAGGCAATTTCGATGGTTATTAGCTCATTAAAAACCTTGAATATTTCAGGAACTTACAATAGTAATACCTGGACCGTCTGCTAGTGATACTCCAATGCTCATGTGTATTGGTTAACTCACGATGGCTTTGTCTAATCTAAAAGCGGTGGATCTAGAGGAAGCCACTTGTCAAATTCTTTAATAACATAGATATTACAGCCAGTCAAACCAACCCAGCAGGAGCAGCCAATAATACTCTGCAAACCGAAACCGCAGAACGAGAAATTTATAAGATGAAGAGAAATCTCCGGTGCCGAACAAAAAAGGAGGAACAAACCCGCCTAGATGTGGTAGTCAAGGCCAATTCTTTAAAAGGGGGCAAAAGCCCTAAACATCTAACCTCTCTCAGAGGCTACCTCAAGGAACTAACCCTGTGTTGCTGGCTGAAAGCTCAACGACATCATCCATCAGTATTTGACAAAGGAAAAAAGAGGGTCAGTTCTGATGCTTCTAGTAGAAAATATCCAAGGGATAACCCTATGACGAAAAGTAGTAGTAGTAGTAGTAGTAGTGTGTAAACGTCAAATTCCAAAAATACCAGTAAGGTACGGGCAGAGCAGACTTCTTTCTATGTTATGTTTCTCTACTCGCGTAATACGGCAGGCGGTTTGCGGAGTACTATTGTTGTAGTCATCCTAAAAATAGTTGAATTATAAAATCTCTAGATACCTGCAAGATAATTAAGCTGAACTATTATGCAAGGCAATTTCTTGGTGAAAATTAAGAGGAGTCAGAATAAACAGCCAAACGTTTCATATGTTTCTTCTTTTGCGTAAACCAACAGGTCCAGGAACTTAGGCAACTAATTTCCTCTGAATTAGTAACTAACTTCCCATTTATTTCGTTATTTTCAGAATTCTACATTCTGTAATTAATATAAAATACTCTTTCCAACGGATATATTCTTCTGTACAAAAGTAATGTACATGCATATTTCAATGAAAATTTGATTTGTGTCTAAGTATTTAATGCTATGTTTATGATAGCAACATTAAGATCCAAGAGCGGTCTAATCATAGCATTTGTTACAGCACGAAAACGTTAATACGACATTAACAACGCATCCATGAAGCGTGCAAAACAAAATCATATGCTCGAGAGCCAAATATGTTACCCACGAAACGACTTTACGACATAATCAGGAATTTCATCGAATACGCAGCCTCAACCTCTTTACGAGATGTGCTGTATCAAGGTGCTCCAGCTTTAGATCGCTCAGTGAGAAGGTCGTGGTTCTATACTACCTGAAAGTTATGGCTGTGCTTCGGTACAAAGAGTAAATGATGATAAAATAAAGGACGCTACCACATTCGGAATAGATCAGAAAAACAACATCAACATCCTTTACAATAGGTGAACCCACTCGAATGTGGAACTAGTAGGCCCGCCTTTCCACTATTAGCTTGGCAGAGTTTGGTTGAGTCACGTACAGCACTGACTTACCTTACAAAAATCACTCATTGATGCAGCTGCTAAATTCCTTCTTACAACTGAAAAGGACACACAAAACGCAGGCAAATATCATAAACACAAATGAAAAACATCAGTACTTGACAATGAATTCTATTGAAATAAATAAAAATATGTAGGTGACAATGAACATGAAATTGATTAGTTAGATTTAAAAATAATCAAATAGGTTAGTTAAGTTAGAATAAATTGCTTGACACGTTAATTTAAATACAAATAGTAAACTTGACTGCAAATACATTACTGTGGCTCAAGAGCAAAACTGCCACAGGTTACGTTAAACAAACAAAGAAATACGACGGCAATTCAATAAATTTAGCAAACAGCAAATAACATGGTTAACAACAAAGGCACTGAATTATTCAACACTTGACGGAACGTCCACTGTACATAATACACCATAAAAACTAATTTACAATAACTTGTTACCTGAAGAAGCTCAGCTGACTGCATATTTGACGTGCGGCACTGTATATGTAACTGCCTTGTCCCAAACAAACTGCCTTGAGATGCATAAAGAAACGGAACGACGGCGAAATCACAAGGGTCTACGGGATGCTGAACAAAGCCTCGATAATAGTTGGTGATAATCAGGGTTGGCAAGATGAATTATAATCCCCCTAAGGGTGTACAGACGTCGCAACGACACTTTCAATACAGGAACACGGGATAAATCCCTTGACGTGCGAGATTCAACAGAACGCCTTGGCAAGATAGCGTTGGTTCTATAAAGAGTGTGTTATAATCCGTGAAAGCGATAATATTGGAGTCTCGCAACCCCACAATAGGAACTCTTGACCACACTAAACCGAGTTACTTCACTTGCACCCCTCAACGGAAAGTTCACAACCCGCCCCAAGGATTTCCACATAAACTAAACAGTTCTATACCTTCAGAAGGCACAAATGATTAGCGAAACACACAATTATTTAAAGCGGAAGCGGAACTATAATTTCTTTAAAGAGCCCTCCGGTCGCAAAGCGATGAGACCGGAGCGGAAAAATCACACACGTCTGATTTTGGTTAGAGACCGGCGAGAATTAAATTCGAAAAACCCAGGCAGTTCGATGGTAGCTAAAGCGTTCCAAAATGCATCTCCCTCCTACAACGGCAGGCTGAATTTTTTGTTGTACAATCTCGAAGGATTGCACCACTAAACGTAATATAACTATATCACTCGGGGAAGCCCCGGGCCATTCAAAGCGCCTGTTTGTCGCAGTGAAAACAATAAAGAAGCGATAACGGACCACGTTACTTCAACCGCTGCAGAAGGCACAAAGCATATAGGAAAATTCCAGAATAATCGAAAGCTGATTAAGCGATTCCGAGGAGCTCTTGTGTATCGGAACAAGAATGAATACTAGGAAATCGAAAAGCTAAACTGTATTGTTTGCAGAACGAAACAAAGGGTAAATTCATAAACGAAATTCGGCGAATATGTCTGAACTGCAGTGTTCATAAACGACCTGCGCGGAAATAAGTATCTGACAGAGTGAAGGTTTGATAACATTACCAAATTTGGGCTTAAATAAATCGGAAAAGGCTAAAAAGGGCGGAAATAACTAGGCTTAACAAATTGTTCGAACACATTCCCTGTGTCTATACGTGTATTCCTTGAACTTAGCACTGTGAACTCAAAATGCTATTTGGCATACTAATACCATAATAACTATTAGAGCGGTATACATTTATAATATAACGCTTGGTAGGTACTTCGTCATCGCGAGGATGTTACGGTATAAACACGACTGTATGACAGTAACGGACAACACTTACCACAGGCTTAGGTTGTGTTGGAAAGCAGCTGTAATAAAGCCCCTAATTGTCCACAGCTAGCTAGCTGTTTTGGGAAAGTCACAATAGGAGGTGTTTCCCTGTAAACAACAGGAAAACAGCTCGGCTCATAATAGTAAACTGCACAACTCAAACCTCGAGTGTACCATGTTGAACTGCCGTTTGCATCTAATAAAAACATATCGTAGTAAGCGTTGACGAAAACATAACACACAAATCCTATTTATCTACGACCACCACTAAAAGTAGGCCTTTTAGCGCTAGCTTGTTTCACTAAAAGTGACGTTTTATAGTTTACCGGTGTTAAAGAAATCAGCTGTTTACTTTTAGCCCATGAGCGTTACAGGTAATGTGTTTTTGAAATAATTAAAGCGTTATGTAATGAATACACTCAGATGTGGAGTATTAATAATTACATTTCGTAACTGACCTTGACAGCACTGGCTTCGCAAACATTCGCCCGCGCATGGTCTGCTATTTATTATAACATAAATTAGAAGTGTCGTAGATGCAAACATTTGTTAAATCTATATTTATGGATTAATAACGGTAAAATTAAGGTAGTAGATAAAATATTGTATGCCACGCGTGCTAAAAGTCGTTTATGCACGAGACATGTTATGAAACTCAGCCTTCGGCTTCGTTTCATAATTTCCATGTCTTGTGCATAAACGTCAACTTTTAGCACTTGTTGCATAAATAGCTATATTATTAAAATTACATTGAATTCAAAGAAAATCAGCATGAAATGCCGTTGACCAAAAGTTTGTTGTCAATTAAATAAACGTTTCTTAGTTTAAACACATTCTGGTATATTCGCACTTTGATAAACACCTTGCTAAGTTACAGCTGAATACCTGTGTTCAAACGAAGTTGACTTTAATAGACAAAGCTTTACCAAAAAGAGGTTGATGTCATTCCAGCTTTGGGTCATTGTGGACACACGGTGGAGACACGACGTTGGTTAGACACACACTCCGGGTGTACTATTATCTATCTGTTACATCCGCTAAAGCGACGGCAAGGAAAACACACATGTGGTTTCCTTTCGTTAACGGGAGAATTTGGCAAAGTTTCAAAAAATTGGAATTGGTCAGAAAATAATTGGAAAGGGGCTTAGTTAGCAACAACCAGCTTCGAGTTCCAACCACTCCCCGCGTTTTCTTTCCCATTCTAGGATAAAAACCGACGGCGCCCTTGCTATCTCACATTAATAATAAGCTCTACCTGTTGTTCACATACCGTGGAAAATTTTAATATGGCCGTTAACAGCAGCGATAAGTGTACGAGGCGCTGAAACTACACATTTCGTCGAGTACGCCCATTTAGCTTGCCAAATTTCTTTGGAAATGTCCTTGAATCCGGCCATTGGACGGCAATGGGTATCGAATTACAGTCTGGATGACGTCAAAAATATATTAACCCGTCGGGCACGTCTGATAAAGAAAGAATTAGTGATGTGAAAAGTACCTATTCGTTACACGAGTACTCGTTACCTGGCACGATCCGAAGTAACGGATATCAACTTGCAAAAGTATTCGTTACATTTTTAAAACAGTTACTATAGTCGTTGAGTGAACAAGTACTTGTTCACCCAACATTATTTGGGCTAACCTTGCTTTATATTTTATCGCCATCTTACGATACGAAGCTTAAGTTTGAGATTTTGTTGAAAATTAGAAGGCTCTCTGAAAATGTAGGTAGCTATTTCATGAAAATATTTTTACGCACATTCGAACAGCGATTGGCGGTAATTTCCCGAAGAAATGACTAATGTACATATCAACGAGGCTTCAAGGATGTTTACTTACATTTATAATTCTCCGAAAAAATGTATTAGCTATGACTAACGCTCTAAAGTGAATTAGGTAACTTCCCGAAGAAATGTTTAATATGTGTTAACATATAAACGAGGCTTCGGAGAAGTTTTCTTTCATAGTAGTTTTAAGAAAAAATGTATTAACTAACACTTTTTAATGCCGTGAAATAAAATAGGTAATCTTCCGAAGAAACTGTTATTAATGCATGTTAAAAACATGATTAGGTAGGTTGGTATCACCTGTTTTTACATATTGTATTTTGAAAACAAAAGCAGGCCGCTTAATCAGGTAGTTTTAATACCTACCTCTTTCATATATTAAATGCGTAAAAAATGCAACTCCTGATGTTACGTGTGCATAAGCCCTGAGCGCAATGCTCAATTCTCAGTTCTGTTTGTTTACGTCAGCTTTCGCATCTCCTCCGTGTGCGATGAGTACTCGCCACTCCATCTGAAACCAACGGATACTCTCGCTCAATTTTCAAGTACTGGATCCGAACTGGTTGCGACGGGCGTAGTCTTTAGAATAAACGAGTACTCGGTAACGAATACAAAGTAACGGATACTACAACGAAAAGTAACCAATAGTTACAAGTACCGAAAAGTAACGAAAGTTGACATCACTAGAAAGAATTAAGGTCACTAAATTAATAAGGTACCGCCATTCCATTCCTCGCGTGAGAATGTGAGAAAATTGTGAGATAAAGATAACAAATACAAATTTCCCAAGTGCAATAGAGAAGACACTAGTTTTTGGGGATTTTCTTTTTGGTGTAGTGGCACTGCTGTAAGGTGAAATTATTGTTAGATTGTGTTTGTATTCCCAGTTGGAAAAATTGTGCGACAAGGATAATGATCTTAGAAAGAATTACAGTGGCTTTATACAAGACAGTGTGCCATAGGGATGTCTTCGCCGCTATTGGTCGACGCGAATATCCGCCATTAACAGGCAAAATATTTAGTTACTTCTAAGTTGTTCTCAAAGAGGTTGGTAGAACCTGTTCATTTGGTTATGGAAGAAAATAACACCTTTCAAATCTGACAATTGTAAATGGTCAGTGTCAAATAATTCATTAGCGTCGCAAGCGGGTGAAATTTTATCATCTATTGCCCTGAAAAACTAATATTCTGCACAGTATTTAAATGTGACAATCTAGAATTGTGTTATTGTTGTAGGTAATAGCACAAGATGCGCTCGACTTGGAATGTATGATAAAGAGATTACATCGGTGCTACGTTGAACGGGGCTTTAGCATAAGTTTAGAGAAAGCGGAGTATCTATTTAGTAATCAACTCGGAAGCACAATATGAAGTCTTAATAAATGAAGATGTCGCAGTAAGACAAGTAGAAAGGTTTAAATACCTCGGTGCTACAATACAATCGATGAAAAAGGTTTGGGAACAGAAGAGATCAAAACTCGAATAGTACAAAGTAAGAAGATAATGGGATGCTTGAAATCAATTTGATGGGACAATGCTATCTCTAACAAAAACAAAAAAAGAATAGGTGAAGTAATGGTAGAGTCGATGCTATGTTATGGCAGTGAGGTATGGACTGTAACATCGGAAATGAAACGAAGACTAGACATAGTTCAAATGGACGAAAAAGCGGAAAGGTATCGAGACGAGATAGAGTGACGAACGAGGAAAGAAGACGTAGAATGGAGGCACCAGAATGAGTTGTGGACAGAACTAAACGGAAAGCGTTAAACTGGTTTGGTCATCTGATGAGAATGGAGGAGACGACGTGGCCTATGAAGATCTTTAAATGGTCGCCGCCGAGTAAGAAAAAAAGAGGTAGACCACGCAAACCATGGAATGAGGGTATTCGGAGGGCCATGGAGGAGAGGAACCTGGAAGAAGACCAAGCACAGGACAGGGAGGTTTGGAGACAGGGAACAGGAAGACGGCATTTAGCTGTATTGTAAACTACCATAACTGAAACCGGTTGTAAACTTCATGCAACACCTTAAAGCACAACGAACGAACGCCAATGGAAAATGTCAATGTCCAAACATAACACTGTACGTGTAGCTAACATCAACTAGTTAAAGTAACTAGCGCCAAAATAATGACCACTCTAAAACGTTCGATTATTTCTAAAGGCACTGTATATCTCTCCGCTCAAATTTGCCTGAAAATGGCCGCCAACAATGGTATGGCCACACTGTCTTGTATATAGTCACTGTAGAAAGAATTAAGGCTCTGCTTTACTTAACCGTAAAATTACGAAAAATTGTCAATTTTTATTATAATTTAAAAGTGTTGCTGTGGATTCTAAAATGTTTGCCGATGGCTAAACTTGCTTAGTAAGGTATTTACTAGGGGGGTGTTATAAAATATTTTGAAAATTTTAAATTAGTTGCTCGCAATTAATAAAAAATAGTAAAACAATTTTTAACTATAATTTCTAAAGTTTTGGGCAAAAACATTAAATTTTATACCACCAAGTAGCTACTGTAATTATCTAGGGAGCTGTTACAATATATGTCTTTCAAGTGCTTCAATTTCGACTTTATTTGTGAAAAACTGAATACAATTTAGGCAACCAACACTACAACTTCTTTCTTTCCGTGTTGCTATTAGCAAAGCATTAGAGGGAGTAAGCAGCTTATAGCGGATTACAGTTTAGTTCTTCGAAACTTAAACCAGCAAAGGTTTGCGTACTTAAAATAAATATTAATCTTCCATTTTTGTTTTGCAGTACTGCATTACTTTTTAATTATATAATTCTTTAATTTGATTTGATTTTTATTTGGTGATTTTAGAATTTAGGTTTGATAACATTAAAACGCCGTTTTTCTAAATTACTGCTAGTGTTAATTTCTACCGGAGTTCTAATATTGTCAAACCTAGAATCTAAAATTCCCGAAATAAAACACAAAAAACATATAAATATAAAGAAAGATGTGGAAATTTAAAAAAAAATAATGAAGACTGATATAAGGTTTATTGATTGTATTTACGTTAATAATAATTTAACATTTTCACACAACTTACACGAAAATAATTATTACATACAAACAAACACACTAAAACTAAATCTACTTACCAATATACATTCATTTTATTAATATTTAAATTCTAATAAAACCTGTATTACTACTAATATGCGTTTAATTACAAATCTTGACGTTTATTTCTCGTATAGGCAAATTTTTTCAATAAAAATATCTACGGTTGTATATACAACAAAATAACAAAACTTTGCTACATGCATTTATTTGTCCCTGAATTTGATACATGTATTGTAATTATGGTTACATTTTAATTTGATTATAGTACCTTCATCCTTGCTGTTTATTTTTTCACAATATGTAATTAGTTTTTTTCCACAGCTTCCATTATTGTAACAGTTCGTGCACTATATGGACATTTTATTTCCAATATGCTGTCATTGTCGATAATTCCGTCTGGTGATGCACCTATAAAGGGATATTCTTCATCAACAAAAATCCCGGAGTCCTTTACTGTCATATTGGTTGTCCTGGAAAAGCTGCCTTGCTTCATTTTCTGTTGTAATGCCGTATTCCAAAGATTTCGCTTTTACGTTATTAGTCGTATTTAATATAGATTTCACCAAATTTCCTGTATTTGTATTTTAACGCATTTTGCATACAGCCCCAAAGTTGTTGGCTGTTAGCCTATTTTGCCTTTCCTTTTGCCATGTTGGATTGATACTTTGTCCTACAGTATTAGTGAAGACATTTTCGCGATCTACTTCAGCCATAGAGAGTAAACATTTATTTTTTGCAATGGCAAGATCGTATTCGTTTTTGTCGTCCACAGCTCCTTCTGGCACAGCGCCGTAATCAAAATCTTCCTTACAACGCTTCGTCTTTTTTTAATGGAAGTTTTATGAACCCTGCTTCTTAATTTATCAGTGTAACACTAATTAGTGTATTTACCTGCTTCACCAGCAGACAGATTTTCTTGTACGATGTCAACAAACGAGCAACCATAGCATGTTGATATTTTTTATTTATTTTAATTTATTGTGGAAAATGCACCCCTAAAGGGGTGAACACTGCAATGAACCCCTTCAGAGGTGCATTTTCAATCATAAATTAAAATAAATAAAAAATATCAACATGTTACCTTCATAAATATTTCACTTTTAACTTAAAAACAATAATGGAAACTTCATAATAAGAAAAAAGTCGTAATTAATTCAGCACAATGTCAAAATTCAACTATAGAATATCGTTATAAATGTAAACCAAATTTTTAAATCAAATATTTTTAATAACAACTGATGAAGCAACCATAAGTTGCGAAACGTCTTGTAATTTTTGAAACTGTTAAAATATTTTTGTAATACCTACTTGTTAAATATTTCTTTAAGGACTGTTTACTACTGCGTAAGCAACCTCTTTACGGCCCGGCCGTAAAAAGTGTCCGTAAAGACCACGGCCTGCTAAACTGTGTGCCAAACGTCAAAATGACGTTTGTCACACAAATCCAGCAGCAAGCTAGCCTTCAACTCCACATAGAAGAAGGCGCAAAAAACTGCTATAACTCCTGAACATACGCTAAAATAACTTGCTCATTCAGAATCTTAACGTCTTTAGGAATATCTTCATCATTTTCTACAGATGTCATAAGTTACGAGCTGGTTACAACTTAAAACTGCTTACAACCATACACGAAATTGGAAATAACTGACATTTATAAACAACAGTTGCAACGTTCTACGCACTCTCAATCATTCTAAAATGTCATTACACAAACCTAGCGTTTGGATGAAAATAAATTAGAAAAATATAGATATGACCGAATTGTATGTGGGTATTACAAAAACTATTGTACAATACACGTCCGTTAGGGCCTTTACTGCCTCGCCAGTATTATTCGACTCGCTCTTCGAGCTCGTCTCACAAATTCTCTGGCTCGGCAGTAAAGGCTATCCTAACGGACTTCTACTGTAAAATACTATAAACATGTTACGACTTATTGATTTTTTATTATTCCAATAGTAAAAATCATGCATTAATAATATAACACATATTTTTTAAATGTCTTTGACATAATCTATCTCCATAAACTATAATGTTAAATTTCTAAATGTCAATTTTCACAACTTAATTTAAATATTTTTTTATATTTACCGTGTATTCTAGATTATGTCTAGTCAAATGGTAGAAAATAGGGGAAAGTTTTGGTGGAGTTTTGATATTTTATTTCTATATGTTTTTTGGGTCGCTGTACATGAATATCAGGTTTGCCAACAAACATTTTTCCCGGAAACATGTTTTTTAAGCAAAAACGGTGTAAAAACCGGTTTTTAGTTTTTCTAAAATTACCGGAAAGCTATCAATTTCTCGTAAATGTTGAATCTACATGAAATGAAAGAATATAACATTTCCTACATTTTATGTACTTGAGGTTTTTTTCTCCGACCAATCGCTCAGCCGCGAGAGCTCCGCGAAGTTACAGTCCAGTCAAATGGTAGAAAATAGGGGAAAGTTTTAGTGGAGTTTTGATATTTGGTTCCTATGTTTTGTGGATCACTGTACACTGTACACGAATATCAGGTTTGCCAAAGAGAATTTTGACCGGAAACACGTTTTTTAAAGCCAAAACGGTTTAAAAAACCGATTTTTTCTAGTTTTTCTATAATTACTCGAAAACTATCAAATTTCGTAAATGTTGAACCGATATGAAATGAAAGAGGATGAAATTTCCTACATTTTATGTACTAGAGATTTTTTCCTCCGATCAATCGTTCAGCCTTACAGCGCCGCGCAGTTAAATGTTAAAAGCAAAAAAAAAAGGAATTATCCCAGTTTATTTCAGAGTAACTCGAAAACTATCAATTTTTCGTAAATAAAAAATGGCATATGAAATGAATTTGCATAAATGAAATGTTGGCAAACCTAATATTCGCGTACAGCGACCCAAAAAACATAGGAACTAAATATCAAAACTTTCCTCTATTCGCCCTTTTTGAGCACCTTTTGACTGGACTATATATCGTAGATAAAATATTGTACTATACACATGCGTAAAGCATGCCCTACTCGTGACTAAAGAGTAGCTTTACGCACTTGTATCGTAAATTACTATTTTTACGACCGATCAGATACACCCTGTTCAGGCTGGAAGCCAACTATAATTTTGATTTTAATAAAATAACCCAAAACAGCAAAACTTCTTCTTGGGCGAACATAATAAAAAGAGCATAATCTTACCTTTTGTAATTTTTCCATTTTAATTTCACAATCTTACTTCTACTCTTTCTTGAAAGAGAACATGTTAACTTGCGTTTGAGTGTAGTCCCATTTGATCACTATTGCAATAAGAACACCTTCCGAAAATTATACAGACAGTAGAAACAAAATAATACGGTTTGTTCAAGACCAGAATTGCACAGGAACTGAAAGGGGGACATCCAATCTAATAGCTATAGGTCGTTTAAAATTAATTAGTAAAATTATAAAGTTATATGTTGATTCAACAAACGATTGAGGTAGGTATTTAGTCTCTGGAATTACTGCAATGTGTTGAAAACTATATAATTGTCCTAAAAGAAAGAAAGAATTCCAATAGACCCAACTATTTCAGGTCGTTTAAAAATCATTAGCACAACTTGAAATACTCATGGTTGTAAACAAGGGATTAAGGTATTAACATTGTAGCATCCTACGTGTGCTGCATAATATTCTGCTTTGAGAATAGGCAACTTATGATACTCCAAACTTAAATTTTATTTAAGGAAAGCAGAGCCTTAAGAAAGAATTTCAAAATGGTGGCCTCTGTTGGCTGGTGGCAGAACTTAACTAAGCGTGCACATCTGCACATGTCCTACATTAGGGCCCTGTTTGCAGAACTCTGCAACATAATTGTAGGAGAACAGAAGGGATGTCGTTAGTAGTATTAGCTTCATCAGTGTTCATATAGACTATTAACCAAATTCATTTTAATATCGTTAAAAACTTCGTTACCGCACTCAGGCTACGCGCACTTTATTTACGCCCTCTGGCCTAAGTTAACTTAGCGGACGATAACTACAGATGACGCTGGAATCAGCGACAGAGAAACGTCTATCTTTCTCTGCTGCGCATTGGTTTTGGACGCTGGGGGGTGACGCTTCATTTTAAAGTCGAAAATGGCTACCGTTCATGGACAACGCTTGTAGTTTTCCGTTTTCGAACTCGTTTGTTTGTTTCGGTTGTAAGTAGCCAGCCAAGCCAGCGTTTCACAGCCTTGTTTGTGTTCTGTGACATTGTTTGTGTACAATTGCAACCACTGCTTTGTGATTACAACCATGAGACCGTGTTAAATATATAATAATAAAACGGCTACCAGGCAAGTACTAGCATTTAGCATATAACATAATAAGCTGCAAAAGTGGCATATATTGTACGAGTATATTTGAGAAAAAGCCGATCGATTTAACACGTTGACGGAAAGTGGAAAATTTGTGGGTAACCTCAAAAACGCACACATGTAACTTCTAAACGGCTCGATGGATTTTTGTGAAATTTGAGCAGTAGTATTTGACTGCTATGGCAGTAGTGCCCCAGTGGATCAACTGAAATTTATTGCTATTGCAGTTGTGTCTGTCAACGTGTAAAAACACGATCATATGATACACTTTCGGGCAAGTTATGTAGGCTATTTCCTCACGGCTGCCACTTTTGTATGTTAACAATGTTAAATATTTTCTATAAAGCTTAAAACAATTGTTATTTATTATAATTTCATATTAGGTACGCGATACCAACAGAAAAGCGAATACGGAGTATTTGGATTGACCGTATAGGCAAACAGTAACTGGTTGCGGAAGATAATCCCTAATTGGTCAGTCGTTACAAGGTGTGTGATACACATTTTGCTGAGATGTGCAGAGAGAGACCTGTCAAATTAAAAAAAAATTCACTACCTACATTAAATTTACCAGGTTAGCATTTAGTTTAAGTAAAAAGTACAAACTTGCTTATGATATAAATTACTTTTAGAGTACAATGAAGCATCTACGGAGGAGAGCTGTTTTAGTTTCCCGCCGGAAGAACAGAAATATGTTACGCCTCAGAAAGTTAAAGGTAGTTATTGTAAATAATAATGATAGATCAATAGAATTATGATTATTGTTTTGAATTTAGATCTGCTCAAAGGATTTCAACAAATAGAGTCCTTGCCATCAACATCCCTAAGAACTCCAGAGTTAAAATTACAAGTTCCCGAACAAGTTTATCAACCACCTTCCAAGAAGATTAAACCTTTTGAAGATTATTCTGGTAATATCCTATTGTCCATTAATTTATTCAGTATGTATATCTAATTTTAACTGTTCTTGTTAGGTGTTCCCAGTACTAGCGGCACATCATATTCTGTTGTTTCATCTCAAATCGAAGCCGTAGGATCGTATGGCTTTGCTTAAACCCAAGAACATGTGGAAACTGGTACGTCAACAACTTTAGAACTGTTAAAGGTTACGTTATTTTTGTTTTCTTTTTTCAGATATAGATTGCCTCAGAGACATTAGGTGTAACTGTTCTACCAAAAACACCATCACCTACAGAGGAGAAAATACCAAAACGTAATTATATTTCATGTTTTTGTATTCGTGCGGTACTTTTTCAATATTTTTAATAGTACAAACATTACGAACAAATTCTTTGCTAGTGATTGAACTAAAATTTGTATAAAAAATGTTTTTTCGACAACCATCAAAATAAAAGAACATTCATGCATCATTATCGATACGCAAAGTTAGCAATGTTTTAACGTGGTAAAAAATAGGACATTTATTTACGTTACCACTGACAACGTGAAAAAACGCTTTTGTGCCAAACACCTTTTGCGCGTTTTGGGACACTAACCTTGCAAATTTTTATGTTATTTTGACGGTTGTCGAAAAAATTTTGAATGTGTTACGTGCGCGAAATGTTGTTCTGCGTTCGAATGACTTAATTCAGTTAGTGCATTGTCAAGAAAGTGGAATTCTCACAATACAAAAATAACTATTGTACATTAAACTCAACAGTAGTTTTATGTATTTAAATAATTTGAATTATTTTTCTCTCTTTAACAAACAAAATTATTGATACAATTTCTACTTAATCAAATTTGAAGTATTTTTTATATTGACTTTGCAACTTTTATTTTTCATTTTGTTATTGCTTTAATATTGAGCTCTGAATTTTTTGTAAATAGAATTATTACCACTTCGTAATTTGATGTCATCTTACTATGCTTTGTCGGAGTTTCAGTTAACGTTGCACATTTTATGAAGACTTGCATCTGAAAGTGGTAAACTGCGTTGAGACAAAACAAATGTTAAAAGTGTACTGTAATTATGAAATATTGTTATCAATTCTTAATGTCCCACTTTTTGAGTATATAAAATTCAAGAAAGAAATCACTTGCACAGTCGATTATTTGGGATAAAATTTGATATTCATAATTTTTTCCTATTTACATAATACTAATTGATTATTTCAGATGCCAAAAAGCGTATTTCGTTGCTGCAGCTGGGTGGTGTAACTCGTCAGCAAGAGCTGACACCAAAAGCCAAAGTGTTCTATAGTCGGGCTCGCAATTTACAGCGAATGGCATCAAGGCGCAAATTGCAGCAGTTATCAACACGTACTCAGCTGCGTCTTGTGCAGTCACAACAGCAAAGTTTGCATCACTAATTTTACAAATCACAATTTTAACTCTGAAAGCAAATGTTAAAACGCCTATTCTACAGTTTATTTTCCCCTGTGCTTTTTATATTTATTAAATGCTATAGTTTTGAGAGGATCATCATACATAGGTCTCAAATCTTTACCTTTTAGTATCCTATTAATATTTTTTATATAACTACGTAATAGTAAATTTACAGAAATTGATATAAACTTAAATACTTTGTTTTGATGATCGTCACAATTTACGCCTCAAATTTACCTGAATACGTTTGCGGATAAAATAATATATGTTATTCGGAGTAAAAGTGACTTTATGCGGCTTAGCTGAATTATTTGCCTCACTAACGTTCGGCTAAATAAATTTCAGGTTCGCCACATAAAGTATCACTTTTACTCTTAATAACATAATCTACTTTTATCTACGACAGTGTGTAAAATTGCCTTTTAGTTGGCAGTTTTAAGTTTGTAAAACGACTGTTTAATAACATGTTTTCATTAGTTTACGTCGTCAGTAGTTACGTGTTTAAAAAATTTCATTAGGCACATTATCAGTAGCAACGTGTTTTAAAATTTTTAGAACACTCACAGCCGTATTCATAGTCGTTCGCCGGCGAGTCGCCGGAGTTTCGTTATGAATAGTATGTTGGCGGCACTGTACGTCTATGTCAAATTCGAGGTTATCAGGTTAGGTTTTCCGTCAGTTTTGACAGAAATTGACACAAAATCTAACCTGCTAACCTCGAATTTGACATAGACGTACAGTGCCGCCAACATACTATTCATAACGAAACTCCGGCGAGCCGCTGGCAAACGACTATGAATACAGCTGTCAAAATTACGACCAGTTGCTGGTAATCCTAATTTACTTTAAATTTTTTTTTAATTTTTACCATGTATTCTAGATTATATCGTAGATCAAATATTGTACGATACACATGCGTAAAGCATCTTTAGTCACTCACTTAGCTAATTTTATGCAAATCGTTTTTGTTTGTGAGCTTTTTTGAATTATGTGAAATGTTTGTTAGTATAAATGAATTGTTCATTTAATTGAGTATTCACTCCACCGAGCGACTACTGTTTACTATTTCTCTTAATATTTAAGTACCTTTCTGAATTTTTTGTTTTTACTGTGTATAATGATACATAATTATACTGTTATAAAAATACCTGTATAAAGTGTATATGTTTTTTTTCATAATATTTACCAACTGTAACGGAAATATTTTTGAAATTAAACTTAAATTCTCATACTCGAATGTTTGAATACCTGAAGTTTAACCCTATAAGTACGGTCCTCATTTCTGGCAGAAAACATTTGAGCTAAGTATGCTTTTAACTTTGCCTATGACTCAGGTAAAGTAAGAAGCATTTTTAGCTCAAATATTTGCTGCAAGAGATCAAATCTAGCTACGCCCAAAATAAAACAGTATTTCAAATAGCCCGCTCTGCGTCGGTAAAATAAAATATACAGATTACTGCAGAATTTCATTTACAATAACGCTCAGTACCTAGCTCTCCCTACAGAGGGCGGTAAAGATTTGGGCCAGAGGTCTACTTAAAGAGAGAGCCATCTTTTCTGTTCTTGTCTTTGCAGTAACCTTCAAATTTGACAGATGCATTGGGAAGTTTGGAAGACATATACGTTTTTCAACTTTTTCTATGCTACTATACGGTTTTAAAAACTCAACTAGTACCTACTTAAATCATGCCCAATGTTACAATGCCTTAACAAAACAGTTACATGTACAGTTTGCAGATGAACTGTCATTACTTGAAAGGTGATTGACATTAGAATATTATTTACCGATTGTATGAAACCAACTTAGACATGACTTACACTTTTCATGGTGTACTGGATTTTAAATAACTTTCCAATTTTTGGTTGGAATACTATACCAACGTCTGTTTTTGAGTTTGTTATAAGTTGTACCCAAATTTAAAAACGAAAATTGCACACAAAAAGCAAGGTTATGTACGTGTTTGACGTACGATAAAGCAAAATGAAGTTGGTTAATCAAGATTGTTATCTTCTTCTAGTGTATAATTCGTTTCATTCAATTATAACGTACTTGTTTATGGTTCGTAGAGTCCGCCAAATACAGTACGACAAAAATTCTGTAGCTTGTAACAGGGACTGATTTGTCACGATCGAATGGAGTTTATCCGAAAGAAGCTCCGAGAGAAACGTACTCATTGACCGCTTTTCAAATGTGATTGAAATGCTGAAACAACTGTTTTTTTGCTTCTGCATTTTATCCAAATTCTTGTCAATCAGTTTAAGCAATTAAATGTTTTAGTTATTTGTGAGATTATTATTAATTTTTGACGTATAGTTTATTATGCAAAGTTATTCTGTTTGATGTCATTTAACTACCCTTAAATTTAATAACATACTTATGAATCCTTGTATTACTAAATTCATAATAGGTTACTGTCAATTTGCTTTTGTTGCAGGTGTGAAGATATTTAAATTCCATTGGTTGAGTGACATCGAAAAAAACTTGACATTTAAAGAAACATAAGGAGCATTAAACAAGAAACTATGGATAGTAAATCTTGTAGTTCTACAGCAACTGCATCTTGCATATCGCAGAACATTGATAACAATGAACATTTTGATAAGTTGTACATCAAACAAGAAATCATCAAAAGTACTAATTTACTTACACATATGAGGAGTCATACACTAGAGAAACCTTATATTTGTTCTGTTTGTGACTTGAAAACATCTTGTAAAAGCAATTTAGTTACACATATGAGGACTCATACAGGTGAGAAGCCTTATATTTGTGCAGTGTGCGATTTCAAAGTATCACAAAAAAGTGGTTTAGTTAGACATATGAGGACTCACACAGGAGAGAAGCCTTATATTTGTGCTGTTTGTGATTTCAAAGCATCACAAAGAGGTGAATTAGTTAGACATGTAAGGACTCACACAGGAGAGAAGCCTTATATTTGTTCTGTTTGTTATTTCAAAACATCTGATAAAAGTAGTTTAGTTACACATCTGAGGACTCACACAGGAGAGAAACCTTATATTTGTGCTGTTTGTGATTTCAAAGCATCACAAAAAGGTGACTTAGTTAGACATGCAAGGACTCACACAGGAGAGAAGCCTTATATTTGTTCTGTTTGTAATTTCAAAACATCTGATAAAAGTTATTTAGTTACACATATGAGAACACATACGGAAGAAAAACCTTATATTTGCTCTGTTTGTCAATTCAAAACAACATGGAAATATAGTTTAGTTGCACATATAAGGACTCATACGGCAGAAAAACCTTATAGTTGCTCTGTTTGTCAATTCAAAACAACATGGAAATATAGTTTAGTTGCACATATGAGGACTCATACGGCAGAAACGCCTTATATTTGCTCTGTTTGTGATGTAAAAACATCACAAAAAAGTTCTTTAGTTAGACATATGAGGATTCATACAGGAGAGAAGCCTTATATTTGCTCTGTTTGTGATTTCAAAACATCTCAGAAACATCATTTAGTTAGACATATGAACACTCATAGAGAAAAGAAGCCTTATATTTGTTTTGTTTGTAATTTCAAAACATCGCGAAAAGATCGTTTAGTTACACATATGAGGACTCATACAGAAGAAAAGCCGTATATTTGCTCTGTTTGTGATTTCAAAACATCAGAAAAACATAATTTAGTTGCACATATGAGGACTCATACAGGAGAGAAGCCTTATATTTGCTCTGCTTGCCATTTCAAAACATCACAAAAAGGTAATTTAGTTAGACATATGAGGACTCATACAGAAAAGAAGTCTTATATTTGCTCTGTGATTGCAAAACATCAGAAAAAGGTGATTTAGTTACACATATGCGGACTCGTACAGATGCGGACTCATACAGTCAAGAAGCCGTATATTTGCTCAGTTGGCGACTACAAAACATTAGTAGTAGCACCACCACCTAACTCCTTCTCATCCAGTCCATTTGTGTCTTCAGTTATTCTTCAGTTTGTTTTAAATAATTTTTTTCTTCACCTCATTTTTATTAATGATACCTTTCAATATGCCAATTAGATGGCTTATTCTGATTGCCATTTAATATAAATTATGATCTGAACTCTGATATTACTAAACAACTATCTTAATCAAACATTATTTAATTCATATTTTAGAACCTTTCTGATAAAATATTGATTGTTTTGCAGGATTGGTATTCAATCTGTTATTCAATAAATAAATCTCAAATAGTTATGTTGTTCTTTTACTACATAAATTCCCCCTTGTACATTTTAACAATTAATTTATCCCTCCATAAATAATTTCATACCTAGGGATTAACTTTCACAAACAAACTAGCAGTCTTAAGGTGCTACCATTACAATATATATCAAACAACAATAAATAATGTGCAACAAAACTCGTAAGCATTCATAGAGAAGCGATACCAACCTGAGGATAACACTTCACATTCCAAGTCAAAATTTCTTATGCTTGCTGACAGTCATGGACGTAAGTGCATACATTTCCTTAAAAATATATTGTCAAGTAATTTTGAAATACAATGTCTATTTAAACTCAACGCATATTACAAAATGTGATTAGTGATTTAGCATCTTTAATGCTTTAACGTTGTACGATATAAAGGCAATTAATTAAAAAAATTTACATTTCTTAAACATTTTTACTTATAACTTTAATATATCTTTTACGACCTTTTACAAAGAAATAAAACATCTACTAAACCATGGGTTACAAAAGGGTTGAAAATTTCTGCAAATTTCAAAGAAAAAATTAAACTTAAAAACATTGGTTTAATTACCATAGAATTTTATAACAATTTTTTTAAAAATTATAGAAATGTTTTAAGCTTATAATAGCACAATAGCCTTGTTATATATCTAACCCCAATTGAGGTGTCAAATTTTTAATTTAACTCCTCAGCCTCAAGGTGTAAGCTAACTTTGTAATATACCACCCTCTCGCAGTGTAATAACAATTAATATTAAATTAAATATACCCTTTTATTATTAACAAGAAGCAGTATCAGGTATAGCTCCTTATGTACTTACCTTACTTCTTAATGAAATAAATCGAAATTGACGTATATCATAAATCAATTTGACACTTTGAATTATGTCATGTAGTTACAGTTTTTTAATACTCCGGCTAGTCAGTTTAATAAGCAATGGGAATCCTTGCTCCCAGCTGGATGGGTAAATGTTTAACTAACAACTTTTTATTGTAGTTAAAGACTGAATTACTTTAAAATATAATAATTATTTGACTTCGTTAATCAAATACACTCTTCAGGTACTACACAAAACTAAATTCATACTTCAGTTTATTAGTATCTATTCAAAGTCTGATCTGACATTACAAAAATTAAATAGATATTGTCAAAATATTTTAATCAAATGTTTAAAATCCAAACTTGATTTAAGTTATGATTCCGAAAATAACCTAATCCAAAAATATAAATTTCAATTTATAATGACCGAAATACGTCAAGTACTCGAATCACTATTAAAATTTAGAAAATTAATTCTAAATTAATTTCTAAATATATAATTACAATTATTTAAATGATTTGCCGCACCAGACTTGCTATATACTTCTTAGTGTTACTGAAGAAATGGGCACTAACCTTCTGATAGTATCTCTTGTACCTGAGTGTGTTATCCCAGCTCCTAACTGGATACTAGTCAGGAAACACCTCTTTGGTTGTTCACAACCAAATATAAACTCGTTGCAGCTCTTTGACCCCCTTATTATGTGGATAGACAGTTCAACAGCATACCACAAACACTCACTTGCACTTTTTTACTGGCTTCGTAGTAAAATACAACTTTAAATGGCTTCAAACAATCTTGAATTCTATTTTGAATAATACTTGTGACCCACTCAAATTTGATCGTAAAGAATACTACATTGCTATTACGTATCAAATATTCAATTATTATTCTTCAAAATTAATGGAAATTTAACCCTTAACGTGACTATTTATCGCAGATTATAAATTCAAGTTATTTTTACTACTTCATATATAAACAACAACTCTGGTTGCCCATTACAACAACTGTTATATCATATGATACCCACTGGATATCTGGATATTATTAAATTAAATTCATCATTCATACGGTATGTTGCATTACAAGCTTTGAGAAAAAGAAATACTTTACGAATGGAATAAAAAAATCCTCTTAACAAAACTAAACAGCTTGAAAAATTATAAATGAAAATTTAGGTTTAAATAACCGCCAAAAATCTGAAATTAGCATTAAGGTAAATAGTTTTGATATTAAGGATCCATTCTATATAGTCGAGGAGTTTAATAAATATTTTATTAGTATACCGGTGAAGTTGAAATCAGAATTAGAGCAAAACGGTGATCTAAAATCTTTTGTAAAAAATAAATCGTACATAAACTAAACTTAGAAGAAAATGTGGGCGGTTTGTCTACCTGCATCGAATGATATGATGCATTGTTCATAGCCATTATACATATTCCCGGTAATTTGGCTAGAGCAGGAACTAACTGATTGAAAAAGTCCTATTGCTTTGCTTACAGGTGGTTCCCCTTTGTAAGCGAAAATATGTTGCACATAACGACACACTTCGTATACTTCCATCAGTTGAACAGAGTACGAATTAAGTAATGCCTGCACGCAGTCATTTGGCATTAAATCCCCTTCCCGTATGAAGAGAGTGAACCACTGTTCGTTGGTTCTGTCGAAATTAATTCAATCATCGTCCCGCTCTCAGAGCTGTAAAACTGGATTAAGTACCGCTTGTTGATGAGTTGATGTTGTGCTGTGGTGTGGAGTCTTGTCGCTGGGGAGCCCTTTGAGAAATCACCAGGAAGTATGGCAGCAGTGTAACCCATTACCGTCGGTTGGCAGACCGAAAACTTACGCGAATTTTCCTTGGGGGTTTCACGTAATGCTAGCCTATGTCGAGGGAGGTTGTGCCAATTGTGAAAACTGCTCCTTGTTGATGGCACCTTCCATTTCTCACATATGTAGATTATTGTAAAAATAACAAATTTGAAATGTAAACGTATTCCGAAAATATTCTTTCGAATTTAATAAAAAACTGGAAACTTTATCTTTATTTGTATTGCTAATGTGATATAATACAATAGATAAGGCTATAGCAAATCTGCGCGGTGAAAACAAGGTTGAAATATAAATATGAATTAGTGCAAGTATACAGTTATTGAAGAGAGTATGGAATATGGTTTAACTAGATACGATTAAGAAGAAAATAATATTTAAATGGAATTGGATTATCTAATAACTATAAGGAATAATAAGTTACATTAATTACTGGATTTGGTGATTGTCCGGAGGACGTGTTGATCATTTTGACGGGAGTTGCCGGTGGAACTGCTAGATTTGGACGGTTCTATTTGGTTGCTGACTACAGAGTAGGAGCTGGGAAAAATAGAAGATTACCTTGGGGCCATCTGTAAGAGTGAACTTGCCAGGAAGCTGATGGGTTGGCAGTAGCCTGGGTGCAAGGAACAGAACCATTTCTGCAAGCTGCCAGGGTTTTGACAGTTTGGAGTTTGTTTGACGGTTGGCACAGCATCGTGGCTGGTCTGTCGAGGATCTGAGATGTGAACGTGGGGAACAGTGGTGTTTTGAGGTGACTAGCAGTGAAAGTACGAGGAGTTCAGGTTGGTCTTAATTAGTCTTATAGAAGCATATTGAATAAAAGACAATTAAAAGAGTGAAATAAATAATAAAGTACTTACTTTAGTGAATTGAGTTAATTATATGTGAGTAGTAAGAATATTTGTCATTTTTGGTTTGATTATTGTTGGATTATTGTTTGAAGTCAAGCTGACAGTTAGTGTCAATCCATAATCAAAAGTCATTATAAAAATTAAAATTTCAAATAACAGACAACTAGATTAACGAACCACCCTTGAAGAGTCTCAATGCAATACATTCATTAAACAGAATAGAATTTGAAATTCAAATTAAATCAATCTATTGAAAGAAAATAGTAGAGCTATAATAATACGTAATTAAATAAAAGGCATCCCAACGTATTAGCCACTACATAATATAATAATATATTCAAATATTGTGCTAATACATTTCATGTTTATTTAACTGTGGTTTTCTTTGTTATTGTGCATGCGATTTGCGTATTGTATTTTACAGTTGTAAGAGGAGCTTGGTGAGCTGATCAAGTGGATTTTCAAAAGGTAGGTCCGATGGTGCTGAACCGGCTCGCTGACCAGAATACTGCCAAGCTTAAAGTTGAACTCGTTACGCTTCCACGTTTTCTCAGCGGATTCACATGCATTTTTCTAGTGTAGGAAATGTGGTGGCGCCTTATAATTTTAGATCTGTTTACAGTTTATTAGGCCGTTGCCCTGTGTGACCTTGACCCAGCAAAGAAGCTGACCTGCGGTTAATTAATTAAAATAATTAACGGTGATAGCAAAAACCGCAGATCAACCTGCTTGCTGCGCTTACTACACGGCAAATACCCTACTGCGTAGGCCGAACTAGCTCAATTTCGGCGCCCTTGGATCGTAGATTCTTACCAACTGTACCACCCTGGAAATACTTCAAAACAAAAAAATATGCGCCAGGAATCATAAGATGATTCCGAAAATAATCAATCAACTACTGTTTAATAAGGTTTATTAAATATTTAAAAAAATTAAAACGATGGTGGTCAAAAGTAATACAGTATAAATACTAAAATCAATGTCGTAGTCAACAAAATTAATTTATGTAATTTGTAGTGTATTCAAAAATTTGCTAAAATACACCCCAGCTAAATGAAGGTGGCCACACGCATTAATACAAATAACCCCTTTGGTGGGTCGTTAAATTAATTGTAATTGCAATGGAAATCGAGTGATATGCATATCGCTGTCATTAAAAAAATATTTCTGTCTAAGCTGTTGAAAGCAAAAAACGTGGGTGGTCCTTTCACAAGAGGTATGTAATACATATAAAAATCAGTAGCTTTAAATGCAAAATTTAATTAACTGTACAGATTTAATGAGCTATTAGATTTGCAATAAATTGAATTCATGGTATAACCAGCCCGTGTAACTGTCCACTATTAACCGAAATCACTAACCTTCGGAGCCCAATAATTCCTAGGGACCGCGCTGTCAAAGAGTCACTACTGCAGATTATTCAGCTGAATCAACGCCTAACGTGATGCAACGGCTTGCCAGGGGAAGCTGACAAAAAGGTCGAACGTTTTGCTCCTGGCAGTATCGACGCTGAAGGCAGATAACGTTCTTTAATGGGACACGACACTAACCTGTAGGTCCAAAATTATCGGATAAGAACTGATTTTAAAACCATCGAGTGAAACTGTCGGTTAAGAGCTAAAGAAATGCAATTAATAGGAGATTAGCAAACAGAAAAACGCCATCGTACCTGATTATAGTCAGCCCTTGGAAATACAATTCTTTTAAAATTGGTTGAGCGCACGTACTCTTGGCTAATAAAACCATCAAACCTCAGCCGCGTTAAACGCGTCGGCCTGGGCGAAAAGGACGAGTGCCCGGGCCCGAAACGTTCGGTTCAAAAAGAAAACTCGCATTCCAACGACCAGCGATAACAAATAGAGCAGGTCAAAAGGGCATCGTGCAAACGATAGGAACTCAATACAGGTACAAAATGCACAGGTTTGGAAAATTTAAGAATTAGAAATGGATTATAATTCAAATAAAAATATACAGGTTAGGCCTGAAATAATTTGGTAAATGGCGAAACAATTAAGCGGAGCCAAAAAATTGTTTCAATCTCGTGTTGGACCACCCCTGGCTCCACTGAAGTCTAGTAGGCAACTCTTTTGTAATAGGCTGAGCAGCGGTCCTATGAATTACATTCCCGATTTTGTGAGTTATTGTATGCTCTAGTCGTCTAGCTTTGTTTTGGTTTTTCGTAAATACCGTGTCGTACCGTTACAAACTGGCACGTTGTCGTAATTGTCGTTTTAGCCCGTTACAGAATTTTCGGGAATAATTGGCCATCAGCCTATGCTCAAAAATTTTCAACAGGATCTTGCACTGAGAGGCTGCGCCGCCAGTTCTTGCCCTGTCCGTAGACTTATGGGCACGTAGCAAACCGGCGGTGGAGATCGGGGCCTAGCGAAAAGCCCCGCTCCGGCTTAACGGCATGCTAGCGCTGATTAAACTAACGTCCCGGCCTACGCCTACTCCTACGCGGTGCCACAACCACTACGAGTCCGACACCTATGAATGGGACCGAGTAGCCACCCCGGTGGGCTCCCATTCCCCGTAGTACCCATGTTAGCAGATTTCTCCGCAACCTGAATGGGTATCGGTCGAGAATATACCTCTACTCCATATTAGCAAATCCGGGGGCATCCCTACCCAGACCCAGACTGGGATGGGGTAGCCGGGCGGACGGCAGAAAAGGGAAGACCATGGAGTCTACACTCCCCCTTTTTGTTTCCTAGGCGGCACGTAGTACCCTTCCTAGAGTCCTCGTGTAACCGTTTGACGAGTTACCGATTATGAAATTCAAGCCTATTAAAGATAGTTTGCCTACATTACATGTTTACAAAGACTTGAGTTTAGATCAGAAATATCTCCTAGAAGTGTGCCAATCTTTAGATTTGGCTAAAAGAAATCTGTGTAATATTTCACATTCAAGATGGCTAACATGTGTGTACCGAATATTACGTTTGTATGACTCAACAGAAGATCCTTCACAAAACCTTTGCATATTAGCAGAATTTATTATGAATGTTTATGCTCCCGTTTGGTTTTACATAAAATTAAATGCGTTCTTGAAATATGGCGCAATAAATGTATGTAGGCTTGTAAACTTTTCTTGCTTTCTTTCACCTGATTTGAAGCAAGTGATTGACGCAGTAATTCAACGAAACAGTTATTTTGCCTCTCCAGAAAACGTCATTTTAATCATAAGTGATAAAAGAAAACATGTAAATTTATATTTCTTCAAATTTTGAAAGCCAGAGCACAAAATATAAAGTCGTGGGATTGCAAGGTGTCAGAACCTCCCGTTACAATGCTTTTAGAAGATCAAGATCTCAGAGATTTGACTGATAACGACGATGATTGTAAGTTCCAGCGACTATTGAGGTATGTTTGCAGTTCCCTTCCATGAGTTGCAAAAAGTTCAGATACTATTTCCCACAAGAGTAACCAAAGTAATTATGCATTTTCTATTTCGGCTACTCCTATGGCAAATGGTATTTTAACCTTTTCCAACTCATGGAACTGCCATGTTCTGTGCAATTTTAGGCAACCCGTATGTAGCTTCTATCAAAGATTATATATAACCTAACCTAACCTAAACTCAATGAGCGTGAGATCACGCTGAAAATACTACGGTATGCGCGTGACAGAAGGTGCAAGTCATTGCTTTACCTTAGAAATGTAACTGATCAAACATTGGTTCAAAGCAAATATATTCGCTGCTTGTTTGGACCAGCATATTTGCGAACCGCACAGATAAATGCAGATAATCTAGGCAAGGGATTATTCCCAGCGTATTATTTGACGCTACTTCCCTAACTATTTCATAGCAAAATGTAGTTCGTATTATTGCTAGTTAACTATTATTATATGTCATTTTTAACTCATACCTATCATTTTTAATAAGTAAGCATCAAGTGAACATTGCATAACCTTCAGGAAAGAAGCTTGAAGATATTGGTGTGTTTTGTGTGATGTTTGATAAAAATTTATTTAATTATTAATTAATACCACTTTAGACAATGCCACTAGGTCGATTATATTTTACTATAAGTTATGCATTGCTAACTTGGTACTCATTAAAAATGATATGACTTAAAAATGACATGTGGCTACTTAATATTTCTAAAACAGTAATTAACCAGCTTACTACTAATAATATAAATTATATTTTATCCAACACCTCCATATAATAACACTATTATTATGTTGATTTTGCATAAGTAATGTGATATATTACTCACTAGTGAGAGAATATTAAAAAAGTCACTAGTGAGAGAATGTAGAAAGATACCATGAATAACAAAATTAGTTTTAACACTATTTATTATTCAAATTAATATTTACATTGATACTCAACAAAACGTTCTTGTTCGATTGATTCACAGCAATATCGGAACTAGTTTTTGTGCAACTAATGGTTGGTAGTGAGATATTAACAGGAGATGGCTTTTCCACTTGCGCTTCTTCTTGAATCTTTTTGGCGATTCCTATTTTGCTTGTAATAGAATCCTCTATATAGCCCTCTGCCACGATGGATGATTTCCATCCACTGTGGCGTTTAAGAGCTAAAATGTCGCCCCCAGCGTTGACTAACAAAGTTGCGAACGAATGTCTCAAACTATGGCCAGTATAAGATTCTGCATCTGGAAGTTGTAAGTAAGAAGCTACCTTAGACGGTATTTTCGACAAGGTGTTGATACCGACTGGTTGAATAGTGCACTTTCCATTTTTGTAATTTATAAATAATCGGCCATGGGGGGTGTGTTCAGGGCGCAAAGAAACATATTTTCTATACAGGCCAAGAGTGTCAACAGGAAATCCTTCAGCAATAACAGTAAAACTACGTGACACATTAGTCTTGGTATCTGGGATAGAAATATGCAAATACAATTCCTTGTCCTGTATGTCTCTTAAATTCAAATTGACAAGTTCAATACATCGGCAGGCACCAGAAACACCCATCAATAATGCAATCTGAAAATAAGAATGCATAATGAATCTACTTAATGAATAAAGAAAGAAAAATACTGGTACCTTCATCATCAAATAATCACTATCACGTGCTTCTCTTAGGAATTTTTCAATATGATAACGTTCCAAAATTTTCGCCTTTTTCGGTTTGTGACTTCTTGACTCGTTTTTCAGAAAAGTAATCAATTTTCCATACTTAGAAATGTCAATATTTTTATAAACTTTTAAAGTAGCCTTCAGCATAGAGTATTTCTTCCACATTGAGGACGCTGCAGATTTCTTCTGAACATTTAGAAAATAAGCTAGCAACACGTCTTCGTTCACACCAATTATACCTCCGCTATTAGACCACTCATTGAATTCGCCAAACTCTTTGTCATAATGCGCTTTCGATTTCTTCGGCAGTAAGTTTAAACAAGCTTCGTTCACCTTTTCTTTCACTTCAGCTGGTAGAAATACTTCCTTTTCCATTATACTCGTATTAACAATCAGGATATTTTGTGAAAATTGACTTTTATCAACAAATAAACAATAGACAACCTACCATAACAATCATTCCATGGCAAACACATTATATGTACTGACAAATGCAAGAATTAATTTGTCAAATAAATTTTCACATATAATCTCATAAGAGCATTAATTCTTTCTGGAAAATTTTTTGAGTGCGTTCCAACAACGTCCTATTAATTTGCTCGAGCGGGACGCGAGGGCAAATTAGGACGTTGTTGGAATGCACGAAAAATAATTTCCGGATATGAATTGATGCTCGAATGCAGATTCGGTACGAAAATCGCAACGACACAAACCCTAAAAAGAAGTAATGTCTACCTACAAAAAATTTCCAAGAAATTTTGTTGTTGTCTTGGATACGGCTCGTGAACTAATTTTTCTATTGGTCATTAATGAGTGTCGTACGATTTTCACATATAATCTCATAAGAGCATTAATTATTTCCGCAAATTTTTTGAGTGCGTCCCAACAACGTCGTATTAATTTGCCCGAGCGGGACGCGAGGGCAAATTAGGACGTTGTTGGAATGCACGAAGAATAATTTCCAGATATGAATTAATGCTCGAATGCAGATTCGGTAAGAAAATCGTAACGACACAAACCCTAAAAAGAAGTAATGTCTACCTAGAAAAAATTTCCAAGAAATTTTGTTGTTGTCTTGGTTATGGCTAGTGAACTAGTTTTTCTATTGGTCATTAATGAGTGTCGTACGATTTTCAAAATAATTGCCTACATGAACATATATTAGAGGTTTTGGATAAAATTTTGTATCAAACTCGTGTGGAATTACACATTAGTCACTTAAGAAAATTAACCACTCGACCTAACGGTCTCGTGGCTAATATTTCTTGCGTGACTAATGTGTAACATTCCACACTCGTCTAATAAATAACTATTATTCGCAACCATATATGTAATGTTAACATTCCTGACCTCATTTGAGTGGGGGAAGTCGTACATTTCAGCCCGCTACTTCCCGCACTCACTTCCCGCTCAAGTGCGGGAAGTGAGTGCGGGAAGTACATTCCCGACCGCGGAGTAGGTAGGGACAATGGGAATCTCGTTGATCCATTCATGCGCGTCACAACCTGTCGTATTATCATAATATAATAATTTTTCCAATTATTGTTTAGAATAAAGTGGTTGCGAATAAAATAGTATACAAACCTCGACAGGAAGTTTCCTTAGTCTCGAGATAATAGCTGATTTCGACGCTTCGCGTCTCAATCAGCTAACTAATCTCTCGACAGTAATGAAACACTTCCCATCTCGGGCTGTAATATACTATTACTATGAAAGTTAGGAAAACGTCCACAAAATTAGTTTATTAGAGTGATCCACTGCAAATGAACGGCGGTGTATATAAAAGAAAAAAATGTTAAATAAAAACTTTATTTTCCAAAATCCGTATAAAATATAACTAACATATTTACTTAAATAAAATATTAGAAATAAAAATACGTAATTCAACACAAGTACACTTTTATAAAACAATACATTGCAAGTATATTGTACACAATAAAACAAATGTGATGTAGAAAATACAGTAAATAACGTGTTTGGAGAGCTAATATAAAAACTTTATTTTCAAAACAGTTTGCATGTAACATATTTAGGCAGATAAAATATTTGAAATGAAAACAATAATTCAGGATTGTAAAAACTGTCAATAAATTAAAAAATTACGTAAAAATACAGTTGCCTTAAGTTAACACAGCCAACAAGTCGAAAATACTATAAACGTGTTTAATAAAAAATTAAAATACTAATTTAACAGAAGTAGTAAGTAGTACGCCTTTATCAAACAGTTGAAAGGAAAATTAAAATCCGTATAAAAATTTAATTACATTAAATTACACACAGTAAAAGAACTGTGATAGATGAAAGAAGTATAATATAAAAATTATTTTGAAAACAACTTATAAATACTTAACATACATTAAAAGAAATAGAAACACATTTTTTCGACCCGTATTCATGTTCACAAATAAAACGAATATGTAAAGTACAATCCTGTGATTTATTTTTCTAATTTTATTGTGCATTTTTTGGCAATGGGATGTTCGTTTAATAATTGCTGCTTCCCATGGTGTTTGTTTCTGTAACCGCACCATGGGCGTAGCCAGAGAGGGGCAGGGGTGGGCAGTTGCCCACCCCTAAACATTTATAAAGAGCAAAAGACAGTTGATTTATTATTATTATTGCCATTCATATTCTACAAGAATTTAAAAAAAGAAGCTATAATAGGTTATACATATCATTCTAGATAAAAACAAATGAGGAAGAAGCACGCTCATACGACTCCATCCACTGTATACCGTACCATCGAGCTGTACATGTTACAACAACAAGGGTATTTTCAGCGTACATAAATCAAACAAGTAGAGACTCTCAGTGTCAGTTCGTTTGATGTCAAAATTCCGATTTGGATGACCTTGAACGGCTCCTGGGGGTATTTTCCGATAGTACTGACAGATGGCGCCACTACTTGATCACATCTAGAGACCCTTAAGAGAGTCACTAATCGCATCATGATTGGTAGCAGAGGAGAGCTTAGAAATACCCCCTAAAACACTGTCCCAGGCACTCTAGATAGGTTTCAACATTTGGCATGAGTGTCTCTACTTGTTTAATTTATGTACGCTGGTATTTCATTTTGGGATAAGTACGACTCCTCAGCTCGTATCCGTAGCAATGGCGTGGTTAAAAACTAACAAAAAAATAATAAAAATTGAAATATTTTCAGTTGGAAAAACCAAATTCAATGAGCGCGCCAGTTAATGGGTAAATATATAATGCGCTTACAAGCTGGTATCATGATATTCATTGTGTAGTAGCGCAAAACCTTCACTCGTATTGGTCACTGAACAGCCGTGGCTGAATAATCTAGATGTCTGTACAAAATACACATTTATTTTATGTAATTTTAAAAATCAGGCGGAACTGTGGCACAAGTTTGGAAGGATAAAGAATAATGCCAGAAGACCGTTTTAGTGGACAACCGCTGCCAAGTGTCAGAAAAAAATAATACTGAAAAAAAAGAAGGAGCTAGAAGATGGGGTCATAAAACGATCTGCAGCAGATTTGTGAAAACTGATGATAATGTAACTTCTACTTTTTTTTTAATTTGTAAAAAATGAAATAAAACTATAATAATAATAATAGTTAATTGTGTACATAAATTTTTGCCCCCCTCTAACTGAAATCCTGGCTACGCCCTTGAACCGCACTAGTAATGAATACCTAATTATGAATTTCCGATGTTTCATGCATGGTTGTCGAGTTTCAAGAAATGAAGGAATACGTTTATTTACAATGACAATTGACATGTTAAATAAAGTAGAAAGTACCGCTTTTCTACTCTTTGTTTCATTGGAAGAAGTGCTTTAAAACCAAATTAAGTATTTCATTTATGCTATTCGCAGGGGAGCATAATTTTTCAAAACCAGATGCATAAGCCTTTTGCATTAAAAATTCTTTAGTTGTTTTTTGCCTTGAGCGTACATGTTGTAAGTCTCAATTGCTACACTTAAACTTTAAAAGGCCTTTTTGGAGTATGTGGCCTGCTATATAGTGAACTGCACATTCTTCTAAGATGACATCTTCTTTTAAAATGATATTCAGGGAATCACTATCAAACATTCTGCAAATGTGCCCGGAACATCTCCATTTCTGTTTCTTACACTCGCACACTATATCAATTGTTTTAAATTTACATCTTAAGTCCACTATTTTCACTTTATCACGTTTTATTTTTAAGATGTTACGTATCATATTGTTTTGTGTAGTTTCTAGTTTTTTTAGTTCATTTTTGATCATAGACCATGCTTCTGCTCCATATGTCATTGTTGGTATTACACAGCTATTGAAAGGCTTGCTCTTGAGATAATTAGGCGTTTCCGTTTTTAATATTTCTTTTAGTGACCAGAATTTTCTCCAACCTTATGTGTTTCTCCTTTGTAGCTCTTTTTCTCTTTTGTCTTCAAACTTTATTATTTGCCCTAAATAAATACTTTCTTCTGCATATGCTATTTCTTTTTCGTCTATTGTTATTTTCAATTTTCTTCCATTAGTGATAATCTTCGTTTTGTTAAAGTTGATTTTTAGCCCTATTGTTTTGCCGGCTTCATTTAATTCATTTAGCATTTTGCTCAATTCTTTGCTGTTTTTCGCAAAAACCGCCACATCATCTGCAAATCTTAAATTTGATAAATTCTTTCCATCGATCAGAATACCTTTGTTTTTCCAATTTATGTTTTTAAACAGGTGTTCTAATGTGTTGTTAAATAGGTCTGGAGATAACGGATCACTTTGGCGAACTCCTCTTTTGATTTTAAAACTTGGACCTTTGCTTTCTAACTGTATGTATGAAGAGTTATTTTTAAGTAGTTTCCAAATTAATTTTATATACTTATTTTCGACTTTAAAATGAATTAACGCTTGTATAACGCTTATATGTTCTAGGAAATCAAAGGCTTTCTCGAAGTCTATTAAGGCAATGTAAAGTTCTGTATTATGTTCATTGTTTTTCGATGATTTGGTTGGTGATCAATTGTCGAGAAACCCTTTCGAAACCCTGCTTGGTCTATTGAGTAATTTGGTTCTAATTGTTTGTATAAAGGGGTTTGGAGAATACTTGTGAAAATGTTATATACATTTGTGATCAAGCTTATTGGGCGATAATTTGTGATTTTTTTCTTTCCCTCCTTTTTTATGTAGTAATATGATTGTTGATTTGGTCCATTGGTCGGGTATAATTTCTTTTTGTATGATTTTATAAAATAGTAAATGTACTTTCTCTAAAATTGCCTCTAGTCCATCTTTAAGCATTTCATAAGTTATCCCGTCATCTCCTGGTGCTTGACCACATTTTGAATTTGCTATAGCTTTTTTTATTTCTATTTATTTTTTTTTTGATTGGTGGGGTTTTGCTTTCAACTTCTATGGGAATTAATTCATCAATGTTTCTGTTTTGTAACCTCGACACCGCAACAAGTGGTACAAGAGGATCGATTATGTATGTATTGTATTGTAAAGGTAATGTAATGTGATATACTATCGTAATAATTTGAATTGTAATTACAACTACCTTACTTGCATTTATTTAATTCAAATGTTAGACTGGCCAAAAATAATTCTGATTTAACTGGATTCGTCAACTACTTATAAATAAACAGTATTGTGCCCTTTATTGTATTTCATTCATCTGCAATTTAATATTACAGAAGGCTAGCTTGGTAGACAAGAAAAACTCATTCCTCAGAGTAGGGTTCCCCGGCTTGTTAATGTCAAAATTCGTGTGATACGCTGTAAATTTACTTCAATCGCGCAGACGCTACTTTGCTATGCTGTCAAAATCCTACACAAATCGGTTTATTTGTTGCGGTTCGCGTTTTCTGATTTAAATTTAACAAAAGGAGTTTTATGAGCATTCGATAAGGTAATTTTTGAATTCTGGCGCCTTCAACTGCATTAATCTATCTTTTGTTTGCAGGCAAAACCTCCACTTGATTGTTAAACGACGCCAACATGCAATTGTTTCTCCTAACCTCAAATCTGGATTTTATGCAATTACTGGATATTCGCTTTTGATAGATGCTTTAATCTGCCTGGATCTCTGCTCAGTAAGACGTGCTCTTGTTTGAATTGTTGCTTTCCGGTTCCTAACACCGATACTTTGATTGTAATCTAACCTGAGTTTTCTGCAGTGCTGAGGTAACTCGTTCGAACAGCGTCTCCTGATGATCTCTGCCTGAAGCTGGACCCCTGGGATGCTGTGAGGGCCTCCTACACGCTGGGCGGATATGCTGCCGTAGAAATATCGGGCTCAGGAACTCAATTGTGCCTGTAACTGATGATCGTAATCTGCACTGGAACCTGCCGAAATCCTCGGAAGGTGGTAGAGAAGGAAATTTTTGTGTTGGAATTTACTACCCACACGTTCACTGGTAAAATCTCTACACAATGGTGTACTTTTTATTATTATAAATTAAGTAATTTTATATTAAAATTGCACTTAAATGAGAGACTAAAAACTGTGTGTCAATAATTAATTTTACTCAAATGTTTTCTCCTCCTGGTCGTTAATAACAAATGCTTATCTAAACTACAAAAACGGATATTGACCAAGTTCAATACAATAACATTCTTAACTAATATTCCTTATAACTAAAATTATTTACAAAATTTCTAATTCTAAAATATTGTCTTTTCAATTTTATTTTAACTGTTTCATAGCGCCACTCACTTTGTATTATTTAGATTGTCTTTTCACTCTCGCGTAATTACACTGACTTGTTTTTAAAATAGTCCACTTCCATCACCAATTTTGTTTCACATCCTGTTGTGTGTCCTTTTCCTTGTATTTTTATCCACTGTCTACTTTTCTCAGATTTTCATATATTGCTGTCTACTATTACAATTGCCATGTTCTGCCTGGTTTATGCTCTTTGCAACGTATTATAATAATTCTGATTCTTTTACCTTTATTTAAAATGCTCATAAACATATCCTATTTAATTATTCTGACATCTACGCTTCATTTAACATGCACATATTATAAACCTTTCTGTGACAGTTCTATTTATTTGGTTTGGCTTTAATTTTGCACAAACCTCTTATTTTTGGCTAATTTAAAATTATCGACTCCAATCTATGAAAAACAAGCTCTGCCCTTTGCCTCTTGTACTCAAATCATTTCATTACTACTGGCATTGCTTTGCAAATGTAATTACGGATTGAAATTTATACGCTAAATCTTGCAGTTGTATGAACTACCCCAACTCTGTGCTATCCGACTTGCTTTATTTATTTGTGCTGCAAGCAGAGTTGAGTAGCGGGCTCAATACCATCTCAGTATGTATGTTTCTGTTTTGTTTGTTGTTATATAGTTGTTTGTAAAATTCTGTTGCTACGTGTATAATTTTATACCTATTTTGCACTATTTTGTTGTCTTGGTTAGGGTCTTCTAGCTTATGTATCCATTTTTCCCTTTCTCTAGCTGTTTGTTGACTTCCTGGTTGATTCTGAGTGGTGTAGGATGTTATTTATTTTCTTTTTCTATGCTTCACGTAAGTCTCTACTTATTTTTTTTTCGTTAATTTGTCTAGTTCTGCGAATTCTACTTTACTTTCCCGTCTGTTAGTCTTTTTGGTTTCAGTATTTCTCTTTGCTTAATAAGTTCCTTTGTGTTTTTTAAGAATTGGTCTGTCTTCCTGTTGTGTTTAATTCTCGTATTTCTCTGGGTGTCTACTTGTTTTTTATAGCGTCCTTTTTAGGTCATTATACATCTCTTGAGTGATTTTTCCTTGTTGGTTTGTGTTCATGTTTGTTTGTTGTACGTTTTGCTTGAAGTTCTTTGCATTCCAATAATGTGTTCATTTTATATTTTCTGTAGAGTTTGGCTCTTTCATATTTTTGTATTTTTAGTCATTCGTATTAGTCGATGGTCGGAGCTGAATTCAAATCTGTTCAGTACTTCTGTGTTTTTTACTATCTGTTTATTGTTTGTAACAATGTAATCAATTTGGTTTTTGTTTTTAATAATAGATATTAAAACTGTTGCAATTTTAACGTTTTATCATAATACTTTGCATATTTTAGAAGATATATATTGCAGATTACGAGTTTACAGATTTACAGTACTTTCTTAAGTGTGTACTCATATGTTCAACTAAACCACTTCTTACCGTTGCTTTATATTAACAAACAGAGCAACTGTAAGTTTTTCTTCTGTTAGAGTTTTCAAATATGTTTTATATTTTAATCAACAAATACAGCAATGAATAGCTTTTCTCTTGTATGAGTCCTACAGCTGCTTTGTATACACAAGTAGATCAACTGTAAGGTTTTCCTTTTGTATGAGTTCTCATATGTACAACTACAGCATTTTTTACAGATGCTTTGTATTCACAAACAGAACAACCATAAGGCTTTTCTTCTGTATGGGTTCTCATATGTGTAACTAAATTACATCTTACAGTTGCTTTGAATCCACACACAAAACAAATATAAGGCTTTTCCCCTGTATGGGTCCTCATATGCCTAACTAAAAGACTTTTTACAGCTGCTTTATATCCACACATAGAGCAACTGTAAGGTTTTTCTTCTGTATGAGTCCTCATATGTGCAACTAAACAACTTTTTACAGCTGCTTTGTATTCACAAACAGAGCAACTGTAGGGTTTTTCACCTGTATGTGTCCTTATATGTGTAACTAAATGACTTTTTACAATTGCTTTGTAATCACACACAGGGCAACTGTAAGGTTTTTCTTTTGTATGAGTCCTAGTATGTACAACTAATGCACTTTTTACAGTTGCTTTGTAGTCACAAACAGAGCAACTATAAGGTTTTTCTCCTGTATGAGTTCGCATATGTTCAATTAAACTACTTTTTAGAGTTGCTTTGTATTGACAAACTGAGCAACTGTAAGGTTTTTCATCTGTATGAGTCCTCATATGACTAACTAACTGATCTCTCCGTGCTGCTTTAAATTCACAAATAGAGCAACTATAAGGCTTTTCTCCTGTATGAGTCTTCCTATGTCTATCTAATTGACTTTTCTGTGTTGCTTTGAATTCACAAACAGGGCAACTGTAAGGCTTTTTTTCAGTACGTATCCTGGAATGTTTAACTAACTCACGCTTCCGTGTTGCTGCGTATTCAAATGTCGAGCAAGTGTAAGGTTTCTCTCTTGAATGTGCCCTCATATGTGTAATTAAACCACTTTTATTCATTGTTTTGAAATCGCAAACAGAGCAAATATAGGGCTTCTCTCCTGTATGAGTCGCCACATGTCTATCTAAATGATTTTTCTGTGTTGCTTTGAATTCACAAAAAGAGCAACTGTAAGGTTTTTCTCCGGTATGCAATCTAAAATGTTTAACTAAAGCACATTTCTGTGTTGCTTTATATTCACACACAGAGCAACTGTAAGGTTTTTCGTCTGTATGTGTTCTCATATGTCTAACTAACTGGTCTCTCCGTGCTGCTTTGTATTCACAAACACAACAGCTATAAGGCTTTTCTCCTGTATGTCTCCTCATATGTGTAACTAAACTCCTTTTTTCAGTTGCTTTGTATTCACAAACAGAGCAACTATAAGGCTTTTCACCTACATGAGTCCTCATATGTTTAACTAAACCATATTTCTGTGTTGCTTTGAAATTGCAAACAGAACAACTATAAAGGTTTTCTTCTGTATGGGTACTAGGTATAAGTAAATTAATACTTTTGATGTTTTCTTGTTTGATGTAGAGTGTCTCAAAATTTTCATTGTTTTCCACATTTTGTGATATGCAAGATGCCGTTACTGTAGAAGAGCAAGATTTAATATCTATAGTTTCTTGCTTGATGCTCATTATGTTTGTTTACAGGTCAGAGGTCCTTTTAATATGTGGGCCTACAGAATTTAACCTGAAACAAAAGCAAATTAATATTAACGTATTATAAATTTAGCAATATAGCGACATTGAGTATTAAACAGATTACTTTATTCCATTGTAAATTTTAGCAGGGTTATTTTTCATATTTTATTAATGTGCTGTAAAAACGAAATTCTGATTACAGATTGTCTCAGATGCACTTTAAGAAGTGATTTGGAGAAGGCAGTTTGTTTGACTAGGAGGACTAGGTTTGTATGTTTGGTAGGTACTGAAAGAATGCAATTTTGATAATGGGATGCTTGTAGTAGTTGGTTAGGGGTAGTGTAATCTTTGTGAGCAGAAAGGCCAGGCCAAATCGCTCATTTGAAACAACTGTCACTTATGTTAACTCACAATGGAACAAACACAGCGATGGTCTATACCTTTTTAAGTCCAAATTGAGACTAATCAATTTCATTTTGAGCATTAACAAGTTCGAATTGAGATTGACCATTTCAAATTGGTACTAAACAAATTCAATTTGGGAGTTAACAATTTCTAAATGGGATAGTCAATTTCAAATTGAGAATAAATAAAAACAAGTTGACACTAAACAATGTTAATTTGAGAAATTTTGAATAACGAAATGTTATTTTAATACAACTTAATACATACATAAATATCAACCCTTAACCCTAGAACGCATACATCTAAGAAAGTTACATTAACGCATATGTGGTGTCGTATACGACACCACACCTTTTTTGTTTAATGAGGCACTTTAAATTTACTATACGCCTTTTTTAATATCTGGAAGTTAATTTTCACTGCATAGATACATATTAAAGCGCAAAACGAAAGTTAAAATTGTTAAAATATTTATTTATGAGTATGAATAAATTAATTGTTAAATCTAAGAAACTGACCAGGTACTAATATCTACGTTAAACAGTGACAAATAACTACACTGTGATTTTTAAAAACTTAATTGCAGCAGGCTCTGGATAGCCTGAATCAGTTGGCAGTACTGAAGTGTATTGTTGGTGACACTGTCTGTGTCAAAACTGACGCAAAACCTATCCTGCTAACCTCGAATTTGACATAGACTTACAGTGTCACTAACAATACATTTCAGTATTGTCAACTGATTCAGGTTATCCAGGGCCTGCTGCCATTGAGTTTTTAAAAAACCACCCGGTAGTCTCTGCTGAGCACATAAATTACGCTGCAGGTTATCACGTTAGGTTTAGCCTCAGTTTTATCACAGACTGACGCAAAATCTAACCTGCTAGCCTCGAATTTGACATAGACTTACAGTGGCACCGACATATCATTCATACGTTTGAATTTTCACGGCCTGCAGAGGATCTTTTTTTTTTGTATCTCTTGATATTTGCATCATAACCCCAAAAGGTTTTTTAATGTCAGTTGAAATTAGTTCTAATTACAAGGGTCAGCAACTCTGTTCCTTTTAGTAATTATAGTTAAAATATTGTCGAATGACCTTTGTAATATTTTATTTTGGTTGTCTGCTCCACTCTATCTGTTCGGCGGCTCAAGTATAATAGCTAGCTGGCAATCCTATAAAGACAGTAGTGATAGCTATTTTAACAAATTCCACTTCGCATTACGTTACTATGAAAATTATGTACGTGAACTGATAGATGGCAAGTTGTTACCAACCAACACCTACCGAGAAAACTTGTTACGTGATTGCATAGATGGCGTCATATGCGACACCAAGTAACTAAAAAAATTATTATAAAGCTTGTAACAATTTTTGGAAATTAAAAATGAAAGGGATATATTAACAACAATCTTCTGGAGAGGTACTGAAAATATGAATATGATAACATAACAGCAAATCACTAAAAGCTAGATAGTTAAATAGGTGGTGTCTCATATGACGCCACCTATGCGTTCTAGGGTTAATAGTCGTTAACATAAATACATATTAAAAACGAAGATCTTCCATGTTTCGCCCAGCAGGTATACATTTTTTGATGTTCGCCACAAATGTTGCACAATTAGCAATAGTAATTTTTCTAATATTTTCATTAATTATGCCTTCTAACATTTGAAGACGAAATTCTGTTTAGGGGTAAGATTATTCCTACCTTCTCCAGCCAAAATATGTGGAATCTGCGCTGATGAATCAGCTTTTATACCCTGATATTTCAAGACTGACCATGCATTTTGAATAGGGTTTAACATTACTCATCCTCTTCAAATACCTCTTCGATGGACGCATGACAGAGAACTGATGACTGATAAACATTGGTTTCATTTTGAAGAAAATTTCGTTCAAATTCATTAGTTTTTGGTTGTCTGAATGACACTTTTCTAGTTTCATGATTAATCAGTCTCAAAATAAGATAAGATTGAAGTTAGTTTCGTCCATATTGGCATATTCTGCGCTTGATAGTCTAACATTTACTGTATGTACAACTGTCAATTCCTTTTGTTTTCATCAGAATTTACTCTTTCTGGTTCACTTCTTACTTGAGAGTATACAACAATCAGTCCAAGTGTTGCCGTACGCATTGTGTTGAGACTGTTTTACCAAAAAGTTTTAAAAAACCTCTCTTCAAACAACTTAAGAGTAATTTTCGGATTTTGTTCAATACACTGTTCCATGAACACACGGTGTTCATTTATAATTTTTACACGACGTCTTCCGCCTCTTGCTTTTTCAGATTCATCTTGCTTTTTGATCCTACGATATACTATCGCTTTCTTCACACCCATGGTATCAGCAAGGGTTTTCTAATCTTCGTTATTGTTATAAATAGTGCACCGTTGCTTCTTTAAGTTTAAAGCTTCTGTTTTTTTTAAGTAACGAGGCATTCTTTAAGTAATACGCACAACATATGTAGTTACAAATGTAACATTTACATTATTAAATTGACATTGTTTAGTGTCAACTTATTTTTGTTTATTCTTAATTTGAAATTGACTATCCCATTTAGAAATTATTAATTTCTAAATTGAATTTGTTAAGATACCAATTTGAAATTGTTTAATTCCAATTTGAAATTGTTAGTTCTCAAAATGGAATTGATTGGTCTCAATTTGGATTTGAAAAGGTATAGACTGCATTAATTTATTAAAGAACAATATTTACATTTATACACTACACTAAGTTCAATCTCTATACGTAATTTTACAACTTTTTATTTTGATATATTTCATCGGACTTGTTCCCTGTCTCGAGTGTTTATCACAGAACGTTTCAGGAATTTCTGATCTACTCCCGTCCGCAGGTGAATGAACTCCTGGTTAGTCCTTAGAAAAAGTGGAAAAAGTCTGATAAAACATATCATAATAGACCTCTGTCAAAAAATGACATCATTCAGAGAACAACTTCTTGTTTGATAAATCAGCATGACATAGTATTACGGCTTTATTAAAGGTGCTGTTTATAAATCAAACTAGATTTTCGGATTGCAAACAGAGTAATGCAATATCAACACGGCCTAGTAGCATGGGCTAATAAATCTGCTGTCTACACATTAAAATAGGTGGTAGCAATGGTTGATATTATAAGGTGTGGCTTCTAGAGGTAGGTACATTGTAACATATAAGTCTAAAACTTCTCCAAGGTTTTTGCCTCAGATTCGTAGTTTACTGCTAAAAGTTTGAGGGAAAGTTTTGAGAGCCGCTAAATTTTTAGTAAATTAATTTAAACACAGATGACAAACAAATCAAAATTAGCGCAAATGCTTGCGTACAATTTTATAATTAGATTTGTATATTAGTTTGGATATTTATTCGAAGAAAAAATTCTTAGTGCTGCAGTTTGCACTTGTGCATGGGAAAACTATACATATAGATTATTATCAAAGCAGATCTCACAAAAATAAGGTCAAATATTTTAAGTACTGTATGAGAAAGGAGAAACTATATATGTTAGCGCCAATATGCAATTTTGAGTAGTATCCTACAATTTGTATACTTTTTATTTTTTATATATACTTCTGCAAGAAAATGATTTATTATTATAATTATTATATCCCCCAAAACTCATCTGTACTCTTAGAACTCGAAATAATTCTCTTACATGGGTATTGAACATCAGAACTTGACCAATACTAGTTCTATGCATACTAGTTTTGTTCACTTTTAAATGGACATAATTAAAACTATGTAGCAGCAGCTCAGCTGAAAGATTGTTAAAGTGAAGTGGTTCCAGGGTAACTGCAGTGATTCATCAGGTCTATTTATAGCAATTAAAATAATCATCTATAATTCAACAAAGGAAAAATACTCCGAAAACCATATTAATAAACTGTTAAGAACTTCCGACCATGACGACTATTGAAAAATACGCCATATTGATTGAAGTACAGTTGGCTTTTTTGTATTTGAAATCAGATAAAAAACTTTTTTCTGCAACCGTCTTAAAGGTAATCACTTTAAATACCAAAATGTGTCATTGAACTTAACACTTCCCTTACTAATACGAAAGAGCTATTTATATACCAAGGCACTGAAGTTTAACATCTTATCACGAATGTGGATTTAGTGAGGGATAAAAGGAACTTCAGTGCCAAGATGAACATGTTTTTTAAACTGAGAAATCGTGAAATTAAATTTTTGTAACCAACTATTATACGTTATGTTGACGTTTTCTTTCACCCATCTGCCCACCCCGCCAAATGCAAATGTTAAAAAGATTATTCTTCACACGATTGTACAAAAAGTACTTATACTGTCTGAGAACTAAATGTAAGTTCTACTTGATTGCCTATGGCTGCAGTGGTCTCAATGCTTCTTAAATGAGAAACATCAAAAGCAAAAAAACACTTGAGCTTATTTTTGTTTGTACAAACCGTATGTCAACAAAATGTCTCAATCATTTAAAATTCAGATTAAAACAATATATGTACTATTATCAGCAAATCTGTAGCAAAGACTAAGACGTTCTATATGTGTTTTAGTTAAATAAATCGAGGTACTACCACCAGATTCTAGTTGAGTATCAAGTATAAGAAAATTATGAAAGGATCAACTATTGCTGTGTGAGGTACGCGATAGATAAAGGATGAAGACAAATCGCGTACCTCCATGGGTACTCAGCAGTAACTGATCATTCAATAATTTTCCAATGTTAATTGGACTATGCCTAACAGTTGCTGCGACACACTGTACAGAAGTATTGTATTATGTCTCAATACAGAAAATTATAGCTTTATCCTAACGATTAGTGAATTGACAAAAAATATAATCAATTTCTGCTGCTACTAATTTCTGTTCACCAAACACAAATAGTTAAGCCACTCCCCACAAATTTATGCCTACCCACAACCAGTTTCCCACGCTGCAACTTAATAAGAGCGCTTCAAATTTCAAATAGGTACAAGCAGCTTGATTCATTTATGCGCTTGCTTGTGATATGGGTTTTAGAAATTCTACTCAAATGCAGGACTTTTGTAGGGAGTGGCTTAACTATTTCTGTTCGGCGAACGAGGTATAATAAAATCTTAATTAAAAGCTTCTTTAATTTTGATTTACATAATTTTGAAAATTGTGTTTATTAATTGCCTGGAATGCTATTGATTAGAGCCCAGCTCTGTATCATTACGCCACTGTATTAGCGTAGTTATGCGACTGCTGAACAGCTATTACTGATATAAGATAAATCGACAAACACATACAAAGAAAAACAACCAATCTCGCCTAAAAACTTTCAGTTCTTTGTATTAATATTGCAAATAAATTGGCAAGATACCATCCAGATAGATCATGTCGTTTTTGAGATACAATGTTTACATCCAACCAGTGGGATACTTTCACTAAACTTAATTTGTCGACTTATGCAATTTCATGTGAACTTTCATTTTTGGGTTGGTTGCGATTGATTGAGCAGTTGCAGCGAAAACTATAAAGTAGTAGAAATGGTGGAGCCCGAAAGTAATACTTTGTTAGGTTGTGCCTAAGTAAAATCTAACGCGTGGTGGCTGACCGATAACATTAGATTTACAATGGGTTTATGAGATGCCGCTTACAAGTGCGTTAAAAAATATGGCAAATATGATGAACAGTGGAACTACTACCAAATCATTATGAAACCTTGTCGATAATTCTAAAAAATGAGATATGTTTACCACACGACTTACTTTTAGTGCTTGTAAAAATTACTTTTGCAATTTTTTCAGAAGCCATACTTCTTACGAGATAGGTGATTTTTCAGTGGAATACCTCTAAAATTGGTTTCTTTTGTTTTTTTTTTACTAACTCCTATTTTAAATAGAACACCCGGTATATTATTACATTTTTGAATCCAGCTTAAAATTTTAGAGAAAATTTGTCTCTTGAACTAACGCTCTATTTTGTACAGATTCTGTAGAATTTATAATTTTTGACAAATGCTTAAAAATTAAAAATTATATTTTTTGGCTAATTATAAGATCACTGTAAAAGGAAGTGTGCGTGTATCACACCAAATTTGTGATATCAATATTAAAAACAATAATTTGTTAAGTTTCTAATAAATTATGCTATTATTAAAATATTATTCTGAATTAAAGTTCCATCGTTCTGTAGTTTTATTGTTGCGTATTACAAAAAAACTTCAACTGACAGGGCTAAATTGTCATTTTTGTGCAAAGTCAGAGAAAATACAATTTGTTTTGTGTGGAGTCTATACGAACAACTCTCCAGTGCATTCTGTAAAACTCAAAATAATGGTAATCTTTAATCGAAAGTAACTAGCTATTTCCACTTTGGAGAAAAATAACATATTTTATTCAAAGCTAAAGCACTTTTCACGACTAATTTGTAGTTTGTCCGAGAAATGCTGCAGATCCATTGCAAAAAGTGACTCATTAGCCTCTTATAAAATAAGATGCTATTTTCTACGATGGTGTCAAAATGACAACTTTTTGTATAGTTTCTAGTGTCAAAAGTGACGTTTGTAGCACTCTTAATTTAAAGACCGAATTACGTCTATTTCAAACGTTGCCATTGGTGACGTGCTTTAATACTATATTAAAGCACACTTTGCCATATATTTGAATGACAACATAACCTAGAATATCTAACACAAGCTGATGAAAAAAGTCTCATCGAACTAAGTTTATATATTTCTGCTAAGATTGTAGAAAAAATTGCGTATGATACACGTGTATAAGTGTCATTAAACCACTAGCGATGTTAAAAGCACTCCGCTTCGTGTAGTTATCTTAAGCTAGCCGCACATGCTTTAAAAGCTTACTTATACACTAACATCATAATATACTATTTTAAAGCTCCCATTCAATAGATCCATATGTTTCATAATCCGAACTACCCACCATATCAATTAGTTCGGATTATCGAGGTTCTACTGTATTATCAAGTGAGATTAGGAATATTACAAAGAATGTTAATAGGTACTATTTATTTTGAATTGCAAGATTTAAATTTTCTTTGAAGTTTTAAATCGGGTATATTTTCAAGTGAAACTGAATAAATCGCTCACGACAACGTAAAATTAACAAAAGTACATAATTATAATATATGATTCAAAAAATATTCATAGAAAAGGCCAAGAAAGAAAAGGATAGACATAAGCTGTATGTGCACTATCAGCATTGCTGTTTTTAAAATTGATACAAGTTTGTAAATTTAGCCTAATTGTTGGTGGGCTGTTGAAACAGTATTAAACCATATTCAGATCAAAAGTGAATAAACCAATGGATTTTCTAAAACGGTTTTTGATTTATTGTAGCAATATTCTATTGTTACTACGAAATCATTTACGTACAGCACTGTATGTAAAAAATTCAACACAAGGATAGTCACTAATTTTCTTATCGATACAAATATTGTTATTATTATAGTGATATTTGTTTATTTTTATTGCAAATTAGACACTCTAGGTGCTGCGAGGGAAAAAACATTTTCAAAGGATATATGCATGCATAAATATCTGAAGCATCGAATTAGAAAGTAATCCAACTCAGCAATAATTACCAAATGGTTGAAAAAGCAGGTTAGTTGTCTAAGTAATCAATCAGTTATTTTAAGAATTACAATTAACCCGTTCATAACATAAGAAAATGCAAGATTAACATAATGGTTAATGTGCATATCTGCTATATTTTTGAGGAGTGTAGTGTTTTATGACTGCTACCAATCTTTTACCATATTCAAGTGGCAATTATTTATATGCTTACCTGAAGGCTGTGATGTAATCTGCAGAATTCGAAAAAATATCTCGTCGCTATTGTATCAGATGCTACACTTGGAAGTTTTGATGAGGTTCTAAAAGAAGATAATATTCACATTATAAATGCTTTTGGTCAGTTGCTTACTGAAATATAGTCATTTACCTATATTGTTAGCAGTACATACTATACACACCGAACACTGTCGAAAATGCAAGGGTTAGTATCTACACCTAAAGGGTTTGAAAATTGTACTGACTCTACTAGGTGCATGTAGTGCACCCAATTAATATGTTAGTGACCGAATTACGTCAGTAAACGTCCAATTTAGCAAATTCTAAGTTATGTTAAACGGATGCCCCGAAATCAATTATTCAAATTTCTGTACCGATAGTTAGGTACATCATCTAGCTGACGATTGTTAAATAGTATTTTTCTAGCTATCTCACGGTGTAATTTTTGCAAATGCCTAATATCAACAACTGTATTAGAACATCAATCATAACAAGTACCTACGCAGGAAATGGAACACCGCCATATTAAACAAGCCACTCCTTGCATTATTGATCTACTCAGGTGCAATGGTGCAAAAGAACTATTCTATAAAAGTAACACGAAATAGTAGTAGAAAAAAAGCCGAAGCATACAGGGCCATAATAACACTTCATTTTAATAAATCGCTATATAATTTCGACTAAATCGATCTATAGATTAGATAAAATAAAATTGTTTATATTTCAAATAACAGTTATTTTGAATTTTAAATACAAATGTCTCCATTGATAGGTTTCAAACTTACGAGGCTTGTTCAACAAAAACCCAGCCCTGATCAAATTAGCCTTGGAAACAAATGCAATAATTCAACTGACGTTTGTAACATTAGTGGTGATTTCGCAGGCTTCCACGGTCATTGTCATTAAGTAACAGACGACTTCCGGGATTGGACTGTGTCATTATTGAATCGAAGAACTCGACGTTTCGCCCACTTTCTTTTGCAGAAGAGTTTCGCCTCCGGCGTGGTTTACACGTTGAGTTACCGTGCTCTTTTGCTTTTCCTCCTGATGAAGCCCCTTACGAAAGTTACCGAAACGTTGAGTTCTTCGACCTCCATAATGACACGGTCCAATCCCGGAAGTCGTTTGCTACTTAACATTAGTAGTGTTTGTAAACGACACATTGACAAGTTTCTGGGATTTTAATTTAATTCTGATTTGAAAAATTTCGACTTTGAAATGGCATTTGTTGACGAAATTTCGAAGTTTGATCAGCGTGAGGTCATACAATTTTTGTGCGCTGAGGATTTGCAGCCATTACAAATTTATACACGAGTGCAAGTAGAAACTGTATATTGAAACAGCATTACCTATCCAACTACATAGAAATGATTCCGAAAATTTAAGAATGAATGAGCCGCGACAAGAGCTTGTGTGAAAGGTTTGATTAGAGAAAATCATCGAATTTCAGTTAGAAAAACGGACTGGTTTAGAGCATCCACCCTACAGCGCAGCTCTATGGCCTTACGATTTTCATATTTTTGGACTCCTGAAAAAGGCGTAAAAGATCAGCGTTTTGAGTTGAGCGCAGTGGATATTTTACGGGCAGTCATCCTCTTGAAGGAATCATTTAAAACATCGCCGTGGTAACTGTAAATGCTTTATTTGTAAAATACACACAGCCTCACGCTGGACGCTGTTGTTCTATTGAGAGCTAGAATGCTACTGCTCTTATTAACAACACATTGTAAGTTCGACTGCGATCAAAGAATGCGCACGGCGCAGTTGCCATATCAACTTGATACTTAACATAAGTCGCCCCCTTGAAGGGTTGGACCTTCAACATAAACTCAAACAAATGCTTCTTATTAATACTAAGACATACATATTTAAATAAAAGTATAGCATTAAAACTAAATCGATCGAAGCGTAATTTCGCGAACTATAAACCACCGCCTCGAGTGTCAAACTGTTATTCAACTGTCAACCGGTAATAAACATAATCTCGTGATAGCGCGATTAAACACACCACTTTGAGTCTTAACCGTCACTACTCGTGTCACATTGTCCTTTTCCGGGTGGATTTCCAGAATTCGACCCAAAGGCCAGCACATCGACGGGACGTTGTCTTCCTTCATGAGCACCAAGAAACCGATGTGGATCTTCGGATCAGCATCAAACTGCCATTTTGTCCTTAGCTGGAGGTGATTTAGATATTCCTGTCTCCATCGAGACCAAAAGTGTTGACCAGTCAGCTGAAGGTGGCGGTATCGTTTTACAAAATTAACCCTTGAATCCGTCCAATTTCGTTCTGGTACAGCAGTGAGTGGTTGCCCAATCAAGAAATGAGCCGGCGTGATAACTTCGTGGTCATTAGGATCGGATGAGAAAGGGATCAAAGGCCTCGAGTTTAAGATTGCCTCGATTTGAGTCGTTAAAGTATAAAACTCTTCGTAATGTAAGCGAGTCTGATTTAAGACACGTTTTAAATTGTGTTTACACGATTTTATTGCGGCTTCGTGCAATCCACGAAAATGTGGTGACCTTGCGGGCATAAAATGCCACTTAATATTTAAGTTCACAATATAATTCTGAAAGCTGGCGTTATTTGCTAAGTTTTGTATAGAAATAAGTTCGTTGTTGCTACCTACGAAATTTGTAGCGTTGTCTGAGTATATATTCGTACAAAAACTTCTCCGAGACACGAATCTCTTCAGCACACTCAAAAAACCATTTCTAGTTAAGTCCGTTACGACTTCAATATGAACAGCCTTTGTGGCTTGACATACAAACATGCAAATGTAACCCTTTATCATTTTATTTGTGCGAGTTTTACCATCTTTCAGCTCGAATGGGCCTGCATAATCGACAGATACCGACAAGAACGGTCGAGACGGAATAACGCGAGCATCGGGCAACTCACCCATTTTAGGAACGATGTTATCATACGGACTCGCCTTAAAACAGTTAAGCGGCCAGTAAATTTGTCTTACGTGCGGTAATGTGCATTGAGCACCGGAATGAAGTGTACGTTTGTGTTCATAATCAATCACTAACTGAGTGAAAACGTGTTTAGCTGGGAGAACTATCGGATGCTTCCTTGAATAAGTTAGGTTCGAGTTTTTGAGTCTACCTCCAACGCGTATTAATTTATTGTCATCTAAAAACGGCGAAAGTGATTTAAGTTTACTTTTATGATTTATTTCTTTGCCCTGTTCTAAACACTTCTTCAGGAAATGCTTGGCGCTGTGCTATTTTAGCCAGACGTTCGGTACTAAATGAAATTTCTTTATTTGTTAAATATGCGATTTCTTTCTCGTTTGTTATCTGTCCGAATTTTTTAAATTCTAAGTTGACCTTGATATTTTTGATAAACCTAAAGCATAATGCTGTCATTCTGCTTAATTTGGAGAAACTTGAATAACGGTCGAAAATGTTAAAGTCATTGCTTCTTATATTTTCGCAAAGAAAATATAAATTAGTTTTCGGTTTTTTAAATTTTATGGTTTGTGACGGAGTACGAGCGAAGTTGGCAATATTTGTATTTTCAGGCCACGAATCAAGGGGTTCTAACAAGAACGACACACGGCCCGTTCCACCATAATTTTCCATTTCTAAAATCCGATAACGTTGCGCCCCGAGAAATAATATCAGCAGGGTTTTGCGTGGTAGCGATATAATGCCAATCTTGTGTACGCGTTAATTGTTGTACTTCGGCTACACGGTTGGCTATGAAGGTCTGCCAAGTTCGCGGTTCGCTTGAAAGCCATGATAAAACGATCGTTGAATCCGTGTAGAGAAAAACAGCATCGATTTCTATTTCTAAGTGACGTAGACATTTATTTAACAATCGAGATACCAGCAGGGCTCCTAACAGCTCCAACCTGGAAAGTGTCACCGCCTTTAACGGAGCTACTCGCGATTTGGCACATAACAAGCAACATTTGACCGCGCCTCCTATATCAATCGACCTTTAATACACGCAACACCCATATGAATTATCACTAGCTTCAGAGAACGCGTGCATTTGAATGTTATTTGCGTTTCTAGCTAGCACGTGACGTGGTATGCGAATCAAATTTATTTGTGAAATTTGTTTTGTGAATTCCTGCCAACTGCAATGCAGTTCTAGGGGAATCGATTCGTCCCAGTTAATTTTTAATTGCCATAATTTCTGGAGTATTAATTTTGCTCGAATTACTATAGGACCTAATAGCCCTAGCGGGTCAAATATTTTTGCTATGAAAGATAAGACAGTTCGTTTTGTAACCCTATCCGAGTTGGGTAAGAGTTGTTGTCCCTTGTATTCGAATGAATCTAAGGAAGGAATCCATGACACGCCGAGATTTTTCGTGCTATGATCATCTGTGATTAAATATTGCGATTCGCTGGATTGCTTTAAAACCCTCACTAAATTTGGATCATTTGACTGAAATTTGCGAATTTCGAACCCGTATTCCGAAAAAATGTTCGTTATATTTTCGCGTATTTTATTTAAGTCTTCGCTAGAATGAGTCCCGTAAAGCAGGTCGTCCATATGAAAATCGCATTCGATAATTTTGCTTTCAACTGGATTTTCTTCACCTTTCTCGATCGCAATTTGTTTTAAGCAACGAGTCGCTAAATAACTAGCCGAGGATGTACCGTAAGTTATCGTGTTTAACTGAAAGTATTTTAATAATTCGTTTGGATTGTAGCGCCAAACTATGCGCTGCAAATCTTTATGTTCGTCGTGTATCAAAATGTTTCGGTACATCTTTGTTAGATCTCCGATTAAGACGAAGTTGTGCCTTCTAAAGCGTAAAAGAATAGTAAACAAATCGAATTGTATTACAGGACCGATTTTTAAGACATCGTTAAGCGAGGTATCCGTTGTACTTTTACACGATGCATCAAAAACAACTCTGACCTTAGTGGTCAAGCTGTCGGGTCGTTCTACGCTATGGTGGGGTATATAGTAAGTAGGACCGTTTGACTTCAAGTCGCGTGGAATTTGTGTCATATGCCCTAGCTGCTCATATTCGAGCATAAAGGATTGATAGGCTTGTTTCAATTCGGGACAGTTATTTAACCTTTTCTCTATCGAGTATAAACGATTTAACGCAGTATTCTCCGTGTCGCCTAACTTTAAATAATCGCCTTTCAATGGCAACCTTACGATAAACCGACCTTCTTTATTTCTCGAAACGTTGTCTACAAAATGCTCTTCGCATTCCATTTCTTCGACGGAATTGAGAAACGAAGCTATTCGCTTGAACGAGATTAGACTGTATTCGACCAGAAATGATCCAACCCAAAATAGTTTTTTGTAGAATGGGTAATTTTTTTCCGAGTTTGACCTGGCCGACAGAAAGTAATTCAAAAAATATCGAAGCTCCTAGAAATATATCTATTTTCGAAGGAACATTGTATTCCGGATCGGCTAAAGAAAATTCTTCAGGATTATTTAAATTCGATACATCGCAGAAGTTCTGAGGAACCAAGCCCTTGATTTTATCGATAACAAAAAAAGATTGTTTTGTTTTAAACGAATTTTGATTGGAGGATAATTCTATGAAAACTTGTTCGGTTATGTTTGTTTTAATTTGACCTAGACCAGATACTGGCAAACTTATTTTCTTCGTACAAGCCTAGTTTATTTACGATATTTTGAGTAACGAAATTTGACTGAGACCCGTTATCGAGTAATACGCGACACGATATGGGTTGATTGTTAGCATTATAAACTCTAACGATTGCTGTTGATAATAAAACAAACGGCTCGGTTTTACCAAATAATTATCCATAGCGGCATGATTGATTTGAGTATTTTGTAACTCGGCATTGCCAAACGTTTGTGTTTGTATATGTTCGTCTTTATTAGATCCATTAACATCCGTATGATTTGAATATTCTCGAGAATCGAGCAATAAAGTCGCGTGCTTTCGTTTACATATTTTACACCCTTGCGAATTACAATTTGAATTTTTGTGGCCCTACCGAAGGCAATTTGTGCATAGATTTAATTTTCTTGTTTGATTTAAACGATCAGACACGGATAGAGCCTTAAATATTTCGCAAAAGTAAATAAAATGTCCGTCCTTGCAATAAGGACACCTATTCCGATCATTTGTATTAGAATTCGAGTTATTTGTCGTGACCAGCGATCTCGGTTCGTTGTATTTTTTGCAGTTCAAATTATTTAAAGACGTTTTCGTGTCTATCGCCTCTAAAATTTGGCATCGTTGCATAAAAAAGTTTTTAAACTCATCGATACTAGGAGAATCCTTATCCTTGCTAAATATCTTCCACTCGCGTTTCGAATTTATGTCTAATTTTGCTACGAGAATATAAATTAAAATGGTATTCCACCCCTTTACGTTTTCACCGAGCGCCTCGAGAAACCTATAATTTTTAAAGAACGTGTTCGACAATTGTCTTAGCACAACATGCGATACGATCGGCATATCCATAATTTCCTTTAAATGCGCGTTAACCATTATCTTTTTATTTTGATATCTTCTTTCTAGAAGCTCCCACGCTATGCGATAATTTGCATCCGTCGGCGATAAAGATCCGATTATATTTTTGGATTCCCCTTTTAGAGAGGATTCTAAATAATAAAAACGTTGCACATCCGAAAGTGCTTTATTATTATGTACGATTGCTTGAAACATATCGCGAAATCGTTGCCAGTCACTATACAATCCGTGAAATTCGGGTAATGTTAGGAGCGGTAATTTCGCTGAGAGGTTTGGCAACGCAGTGTCTGCGCTAGCACCTGTGTCATGAGTAATGTTTGCCGACGCCGACGACTGCGAGCCCTCGCTAACACCTGCAGACCGTCGTGCCTGAAGCCCTATATCCAAAATCGTTTGCGCGGTCGCCATCGCTTCGTAATATTTATTTTCCATTGCATCTCTTTCTTTATTGGCTTCCGCTTCGTTATAATTATCAGGAAACTCATTTAAGAGCAATTCCTCGTATTCCGCTTGTACCGCATTAAATTTTTCTAAGACGCGCTTTATGTTTTCATAACGTACTTGCAACAGTTCGATTGGGTGTACCGAGGCATCGTATTTACTCAAAAAGGTTTGAAATCGTGTTAATTGGCTCTTAATTTGAGTTCTTGCATTTTTTATGCGTTTTAAATCGAATTCTGCGGTTATACGTTCGCTTTTAGACATCGTGATTTTATTTTTAAACGAGAATAAACTTGAGAAATTCGTGTAAACCACTTAAACGTGATTATTTTCGTGCGATAGTTAATTATACGAGAAACCGAGTAATAATCTTATTTGAATATTAGCGCGATTTGTATTTTTATACGAGAATTATCAAGTATATTTTTACCAACGTGACAATCTTACATGCGAGGAGATAGGTATACGATATAGGAAATAGGTTTAAATGTGGTAAAGGACTAACCTTGAATTATAATCTTCAAATGCGTGTCCGTAATTCAGCGTCGTTTTCCTGGCTAATCCGGCTCGAAGGACCATATATATTTTGCGGGTAGTCATCCTCTTGAAGGAATCATTTAAAACACCGCCGTGGTAATTGTAAATGCTTTATTTGTTAAATACACATAGCGTCACGCTGAACGCTGTTGTTCTGTTGAGAGCTAGAATGCTGCTGCTGTTATTAACAACACATTGTAAGTTCGACTGCGCTCAAAAAACGCGCACGGCGCAGTTGCCATATCAACTTGATACTTAACACGCAGAAATGCAAAATGATGTGAAAGAATTCTTCACTCGAGAATTTTAAAGAACTCGCTCCTACCGTCGCTCGTTCATTCAAATTATTCTCTCGTAATGTAAAAAGCTTGATAACGTTACTTGTATCGTAAATTACTATTATTTAATTCGTTCATTTTACAAAGTGAAAACTACACATTTCCTAATAAACAGCAACGTATATTAAAATCGTAAAATTAATTAGAATTCCAACTTATTACAATATATTTTTTTAAATTTTCAAAGATGAAATGCTTTTTGGATGAAAATATATGCTCGAATTTGGAAACTGTTCTTTCTACATCTGCAGAAGTAATTGGGTCATATTTAAAAAGGGACCGCTTAAAACGCCGAACGGTGTGCATATGTGTGTTCGCTCGACGCCACAGCGCGAGCTGGGAATGCCGGGCTGCGATTTTGTAAAATATACCTTGCCACAGTTCAGACCACGCCCGCGACTATCCGTTTTAGTAAAACGTACCCAAATCTAATACATTGTACAGGGCTCTGATTGATCAGCGGTCTCGCCAACTTCGTGTTCTTCTTGAATGACGTTTGAACGGATGATTCTTATTAATTTTCATTTTATTGTAATCTTTTAATTATTATAAATTTTGTTTTACTTGTGTAAGTGTACTTGTTGTATATTAGCTCAAATAAATATCTATCTATGTATATAAACACACAAGATTTAACATGTTTCGCTGTTAAGAAATGCCTATTTTGATCCTATTGAGAAACTACTTAAGGTGAATTGTATGAATATAACTACTTATTTGTTATTTTGAATGTCGGTGACCAAAATGTCGACCGGTGTCCAAAACGCAGAACGACACCAACTGACATCATGTCGTTCGTGAGTATGGCGTCGGAGCCGAGCACGAATGGAAATTTATATTTGACACAAAATGTAGACTGCACATCTATCCAGCATCAAGTGCAATTAATTCTGTGCCTACCAATATGTCCACAATACCTAGGTACTTTTGTATTTACAACTGCCTATTTATTGCTTATAATCATATACAGGGTGCCCGGATTTCGTAGGGACAACATAGGTAACTTTTGTATTTGAAGAGATAGAGAGATGGTTAAATTAGCAAAAAGGTGCAGGTTTGAGAGCTCATTAAGAATCCATCTTCAAATTTTACTTGTCATGGCCCACTTGTCTAAAATTTAAAAAAAACAAAATCTCCTAATTTCTTTTATACGCCGTAACTTTTTTGTTACTTAAGATATTGAGGTGCGATTTGAACTAATTTGCATGGTAATTTAAATACTTTTATTGGCATTTGATAAAACCAATTTTATTTGTGTTAATTTTTAGTAATCTAACCTAACCTCAAAATTTTAAATTGGTACCCTAAAATTTTTTTGGCCCTTTTAAGAGAGGATTTTTTTCTGAATGCAGTGATGTATTACATGATGTGAAAACTTCTTCAAAATTTTGAAAAACTGAGTTTATTCTTTTTACAGGCAGAAATCACTAGTGCTATGATCACAATAACTTTGTTTTTTGTTTATCACGTTATCTGTGAAATTATGTTTCGAAACAAAAAGCAGGTTTATCATCATACGTGCCTGTCAGTGTGAGTGTTATTACTTCAACTTATAACGGAATTTTTTTTTTTTTTTTTTAAGTTTATTTATTAACTACAATCTGTCTCTTAGAGACATTCAGTAGGCGATTTGACAATACGATAAAAATACATACAGAAGACATGTTGGAAACAAACCAATGAGAGTTCCCGTTAATAAGCTCAAGAGTTTTGTAATGTTACGATTGCACGGCACTCATTACGAACACAACGCGCACTATTCACTGTCACTCAAAAACGGCGTGGAAGATCGGAAAGTTTGATTCTTTTAAGTCTAGGCTGGACGTCGTCTTCCTCTAGGAGGGGCTCGATTAGCACATTTGGGTGAAAACTAAGACGAGTAGCATAGCGGACACTATATTTTTTAATTTCATCTGTGATTGAGGGGATGCCCAAGTCACGTTGAATAACCTCGTTTGGAACAAACCAGGGAGCGTTTACCATAGATCGTAGGACTTTGGATTGAAAGCGCCTTAAAATGTCGATATTGGAGTTGCTTGCAGTTCCCCAGAGTTGTATGCCGTAACTCCATATTGGCTTTATAATGGCTTTATAGAGCAAAATTTTGTTATCGATGGACAGTTGAGATTTTCGGCCTAAGAGCCAGTACATTTTTTGAACCTTAAGACCCAGCTGCTTCCTTTTGGTGAATATATGCTTCTTCCAAGTCAGGCGTCGGTCTAAATGAAGTCCCAAGTATTTTACATGTTCGTCTTGCGGTACTGGTGTGCCGTTGAGCATAACAGGAGGACAGGTACCTCTTCTTAGGGCAAAGGTCACTTGCACTGACTTTTCTTCGTTTACCTTTATGCGCCATTTGTTGAACCAAAGTTCGAGTTTTTGCAGATGTTCCTGTAGATGGTGACTTGCTATATGGGGTTCAGAGTGAGAAGAGAGTACTGCAGTGTCATCTGCGAATGTGGCTACCATGGTGGAAGTAGTGGTGGGAAGATCAGCTGTAAAAAGTAGGTATAATAGCGGGCCCAGCACACTGCCTTGGGGTACACCTGCGTGTATAGGAAATAGGGGCGTGCGATAATCTCCGTATTTGACGAGGAAGTGCCTGTCAGTTAGATAAGACTTGAGGATTTCATAATAGTCTGAGGGTAGTATCCTTTTGATTTTGAACAAAAGCCCTTGATGCCACACTCTGTCGAACGCTTGTGAGACGTCTATGAAAATGGCCGAGCAGTAGCGTTTGTCATTAAAGTCCTTTGTAATTTTGCCAACAACACGGTGGACTTGCTCAATGGTAGCATGATTTTTTCGAAAACCGAACTGGTGATCAGGTATGAGATTGTTGTCTAAAATTATAGGTAGTAGTTTCTTTAAGAGCAGCTTTTCAAAAACTTTGGACAATAGTGGCAATAGACTAATTGGTCTGTAAGAAGATAGGTCAGTAGGTGGTTTGCCAGGTTTGGGTATTAAGATTATTTCAGCAACTTTCCATTGTTCTGGAAAATGCCTTAAGCGCAGTACTGCATTGAAGAGATAGGTGATGAACACAAACCCTTTTTCTGGCAATTCTCTCAACACTGTTGCTGTAATTAGGTCGTAGCCGGGTGCTTTTCTTGGGTTTAGTTCTGCCATGAGCATGGTCTGGACTTGTTTAAGATTGAACTTCGGAATTGGTGGGCTCAGCTGAAACGGTGCTTCTAGGAAGTGTTGGATTTCTTGTTCTTCTTCTTGCGTGATTTTAGAATTAAACGGTGTGAAAACTGTTCCCAAGTGGTTGGCAAGTGCAAGTGCTTTTTCTTCGGTACTTCTTGCCCAAGAGTTATTTGGAAGGCGCAATGGTGTTTCATGTTTCTGTGGCTGCTTTAGTTTCTTTGTCGCTCTCCAGAGTGAGTACTCTGTGGCTTCTGTCGGAGACAAGTGCTGTAAGTAATTTTGCACTGATTCATTTTTGATATTCGATAGAAGTTGTTTTAGTTCGAACGTTTTGCGGTTGAGTCTTCTCTTATCATCAGCGTGCCTGGTAGTTTGCCATATTCTACGTAGTCTACGTTTTTCGGCGATCGTTTTCTTCACTATGATAGGACAATAAGGAAAATTTTGAAAATATGATGTATTTTGTGCATATGTCAAGTGCTACAAGAACGTAGAACTTATACGTCAAACATACGGAACACACTGACACTACTGGAAGGCACGTATGATGATAAGAGTGCTTTTTGTTTCTAAACATAATTTTACAGATAACGTAATAAATAAAAAACAAAATTATTGTGATCATGGCACTAGTGATTTCTGCCTGTAAAAAGAATAAACTCAGTTTTTCAAAATTTTGAAGAAGTTTCCATATCATGTAATACATCACTACATTCAGAAAAAAATCCTCTCTTAAAAGGGCCAAAAAAATTGCAGGGTACCAATTTAAAATTTTGAGGTTAGGTTAGATTACTAAAAATTAACACAAATAAAATTGGTTTTATCAAGTATCAATAAAAGTATTTAAATTACCATTCAAATTAGTTCAAATCGCATCTCAATATCTTAAGTAACAAAAAAGTTACGGCATATAAAAGAAATTAGGAGATTTTGTTTTTTTTTTAAATTTTAGACAAGTGGGCCATGACAAGTAAAATTTGAAGATGGATTCTTAATGAGCTCTCAAACCTGCACCTTTTTGCTAATTTAACCATCACTCTATCTCTTCAAATACAAAAGTTACCCATGTTGTCCCTACGAAATCCGGGCACCCTGTATATATTATATACTACTTACTATATTGCTAGCGGCTATGAGTTGGGGGGTCACGAAGAAAGTGAGACAGACAACCAACTCTTCAATGTATATGGTGAGCTGTGCGCAAGCGCGTCGGCGTCGTCCGCGCAGTGGGGAAGTGGTCAAGTTTAAAATTCGCTTCTAAAGGCGGAGTTCGTATTCTCAGTCATGCCCACGAGACGCGGAATACTCAGAGTGAGACTATGTCGGCGCCGTAATGCTTTCGGCCGTTCCCAGGCCCTGCTAGCAATATATGTATAATACATATATGCTTATAATACTTCATTTTTTACCTATAGTGACTATATTGCCTACTTTTCAATGCTTTTTTACCTGCTTATTATTGATTGTTTTTATGTCCACAAATCCGATCTCTACTTATGATTAACGTTTTGTGAAAAGGCGTTTGTGATTTTGTTAATCTATAATAAACGAATTATATACTACTACTACCAACAATTTTTTTATGCAGTTTCTCATATTTTATGAAATCAAATAAATTCTAAAAAAACTAAATAAACCAAGAATTATAAAGACTGCCCTTGTTACTTCTCAACATTAGCAGTAAGTAACATCTTTCTGTGTTTTAATAAGATTTTTAAAAATATGTAAACTGAAATTTTTATAAATGTTACTTAGTAATACTGAACTGAAAAAAGTAGCAACTACATTTGTATAATAGTAACTGTATTCTAAAGTTTCCATAGAAATAATATTAAGCTCACCCCATTTACAATGTGAAATAGTAGATGCGCGCTTTTTTTCTGAATACGAGTGTACACAATTACCACCATAACATTGGCATCAAATGGGATAAATTTTTATTTTTGGTTTTTCAAAAAAAACTTTTTGCCTCAATAATTTGTGCTTGTCTGAGTACTTATTTAACTCCTATCAGATATACTAGGTGATTTTTACTGTCGTTTTTCGAAATTGTTAATATCCAAAAAATGAGATTTTTTATTGTATGTTAGCTAACTGAACAACATCAAGACAAGAAAACAACTTTTTTCTTTAACCTTTGCAATAATTAAATTTTAACATTTTTGTAATATCGTCAAAATTCAATTTGTTGTGGTGACAACATTAAAGCTTTATGATTGCAAAAGCAGTAGAACATGTAAATTATTCCTTTAGATTTATTGTCTACCGAAAAGTAGTAGTTTTCATAATTTTTACGTATTTGATACTAAATTCTTTTTAGGAAAAATATTTTTCAATGATAATTAGTATCTATTTAAATGTTCATAAATGTCTTTCACAAAAACACTGTAAATGTTCTTTTACCGATTACAGGATATTAAACCTTTGTTTACATATACAAAAGTAGGCTGTTAACTAAGTCATAACTGTATCTGTACCATAATATTCCTTTACCCTACATGGCAACCATTACTATACTGCAACCTATATATTGAACAAACCACGGATGTTATGAATCTTAACAGCCCTAGATGTCTTAAAATCGTCGCTCTACGAGCTCGAATTTCAAAACGACATCTGCGGCAGTTATGATACTAATAACATTCCTAGGTATGTTAATAGCTATTATCTTCATCAGTGTTGTTATAGACTCTTAACGAAATTAATTTTAGTATCGTTAAGAGCTAAATTACCGCACTGAGTGCGGTAATGGATATTACCGCACTCAGTGCGGTAATGAATAGATATTACCGCACTCAGTGCGGTAATGAATATTACCGCACCCTTTTTGTATATAGAAATTCATTGAACCAGAATTTATTGACGAAGATAAAATATTGAACAATACACGTTTGCTTATAGCACTTAACGAGACTCGTTTGATTGCCGCAAAACTCGGCTCACCGCCTCGTTTTTGCCAATCAAACTCGTGTCGTTAAGATGCTCATAATCAAACTTATATCGTTAATATCTATTACAGTTGCCTAAATGAGGAGATTTTTCTTTATTCAGTTTACACGTTCAAGTTAATTAAATAGGCACAATATGAGATGGCTGTGGATTGTTCTATTGTCAAATCAAATTACCTAATTGTATTCATGTTTGACAGTTCGTTTGTTGGTGCAGGGTCGAGTTCTTTTGTGTTACCTGCTTAAAACAACAACAACAAAAATTACTAATTTAAAAATGAATTTTGTGTTTAGATAGAACGTCACATTTTAAACATCTTTTTTTGGTAAAATGTTTATCTATCTTGGCTAGTAAATGCATTTTTAAGAATTATTTTGAAAAAATTAAATTTGAAAGCAAGTTACAACTTTCATTTGACTCGTTTTTAATCTTTTTTCAACTACCTCTGATCGCCAAGGTTTGATTCTCCAAAAAGCTCCAAATAAAAAAATCCATTTGATGCCAACTTTTTGGAGATCACAAGATTTATAATGAAATTTAATATAGATCATACATAAAGAGGTCTGCAAAAATGTATAATAAAATGTGCTTCAGTTTCGAGAAACAAAACTTTAAAATTCAGTTACCAGCAGTTTGAAAACTACAAACAAAAAACACCTAGTACGTAGAGCATCAAAATGAATAAAATAGTATTTTTTTTTTAATAGGCAGTGAAGTAATCCATTGTTTTACTACTTTTTGTAGGCGACGGGGCGATAGGTAAACGTCAACCGACGTCAACATAACCTACAAAAGTTGCTTAAAATGTTATAATTTCACGATTTCTCTAGTTAAAAAAAACATAATGTCGATGTCTGTAGTACATGTTTGAATTGCGCTCTCTCTCTCTCTCTCTCTCTATCTCCCCACCTAATTTGTTTTTGGATTCCGGCCGGACAGCAACTGTCGAATTAATTGTTCTCAGCGGGTCTGGTTTTCCTTGCTGACTCCATGACAATAACTTTGGTTTAGCCTCTTCAAAAATGCAGTGGTTCTTGCGAGCATGCAAGTTATGGGTTTTGGCTCTCCACCAACGTGCGGACGATGCAGCCCTGGCAGTTGTATTGAGAGCTATTTTCTTACGTCGAGTTAGCGGATTTCAAAGCGTTTCGCCAATCGTTATCTACACGTGGCCCAAGCTCATCCGTGCAGCCAGTCCGGAGCCCCTGAAAATCGTAAGTAAGGAGCTTCCCGAAAATTGCACTCCTCGCAATTGAGCACGTCGACTTGATCTGGCTTAAATGTAACATCTGCAATCCCGATCTTCGGATGTTTGAGCGGCATACCGCTCTCGCTTATCTAGGCCATCACATAACCTCCCCTAGCGCGCAGAAGGGGCTCAACCAGAGGAAACTAAAACCAGGTTCTGTTTTCCTTTTCTAAGTAAAGTTATACGATGAGAACAGTGAATCGGTGCTGAAGGCTTCACTTGAAATAATTTATTTTGAAACGCATTATTTACTATAGAACAACGCCCACATATTGTATGTAAATAAAAAACATGCGTTGGAACAGAAAGGTTTGATAAACGAGTTGCTATCATTAATTCTTTTATCAAGGATATCTTTGAAATGAATTATGTTTATTAGAGTTTTTTTCTTATTTTTTGTTCTGCGCAATTTTGAAACACTCTGTATACTGTGATATTAGCATTTTGGTGTTGTGATTTGTTACTGCTACCTCTGCGTGATTTGAGCTTTTATTTTATGAAAATTATGTCTACTTAAGTTTACTATTTCTCAGTTGAATGCCTGGATACACTTGTCGTTAATTGGTAAAGATTCGTTGGCGTCCTTTTGGCTTTTCATTATTTATTAGTAGGTATGTAAAGAGCTGCACGCCGTCTTCCTCAACTGGCCATCTGGCAATTGTATCCAAGTAGTTATAAAGTTTGTTGTATTTGAAAGAATTAGCCGACGAATCGATTTGGAAGCTAATATGAGTTAATTGAATTTTAATCCTGTTTTTCTGGAAACTGACGCATATTTAGTACAGCGTATTCTAAAAGGTAAGCTACATATGGGAAACTTTTTATTGCTGATTTCTAAAAGAATTTACTTTCTAAAACTTTGTGACAAATTGCGACAAGAGTAAACTACATTTCTTTCTAAAACTTTTTAAAACAAGTCTGAGAAAAATATTATTGCATTTAAAAGTTATGTTTAAATATAGAGTTACGGTAAAAAATAAAATTTTTAGTTTAATTCGTTTTTTAATTAAAAATTATTGGTGCGTCAACGAAACTGACTATTTTCTTCACTAAGGTTTTATAAAACCTTATAGTGTACTATTCTAAAATAAAGACGTATATCTGTGGAGAGCTTGTACAAAACCAGCAAATATTTTAATAGTACACTGTGGTTTTTATCTCGTTACAACGCATTTACGTCCAGCGTTTTTTCATAAGTGTTTAACATTTTGATAATGTATAAATAAACTAATTTAATAGTTCGTTGACGCCGGGAAATTTTCAATTTAATGAACGAATAACAATAAACATTAATAGTGTTTATTGAAATTTTATATCTGAACTTAATTTTTAACTACACATTTTTCTTGAAGCTTTTCAAACATTTTTAGAAATAAAGCTAGTTTATTCCTGACAAAATTTAAAAATAATTCTATTTCTCGCCAAGCCGTGAAACAATTGAAAAATATTATATTCCTACAACTACTTTTAAGCGACGCATAAACTTATTGAAAAAACAATAATATTCTTCCATTTGTTGCAAACTTTTTGGAAGACGCTGTATATGAACATTTGTGCAGATCTACTTGTTTATTCGTTATCTATGTAAGATTGCAATATACGAAGAAGTGCGCTTCAAAATCACCCTGCATATGTGTTTTTCTAAGAGTGACACATTTTTACTTCCTTTTGAAATAAAGGAAGTATTGGATTCACCCCAAAAATTCGAAATTGAGTTTTTAACAGATCTACTACGCGAGTCCCCTGAATCCAAACAACATGATTTTGTTCATTGGGCTGTCTATCAGTCTGTGTGTCTGTATGTGAATAGAATATCTCAAAAACGAAAAGAAGTATGACGTAGAAACTTCATGTATAGGTTTTGGGTACTATCTACATAGATGCGACAGCAAGCTTTTGAAGAAAATCGCATAAACGAAAGTATGGTTTTTAATCTTGTGATTTTTCAGTTTTTTCGATTTTTTTAAAATGTAAAATGTGTATTGATGTAAGAAATTTTAAATATATAATATATAATACCTCTGAAATGTTTTTTATTAACTCCTATTTTAAATAGAACACCCGATATATTGCTACATATTTAAATTTAGCTTAAAATTTGAGAGAAAATGTATCTCTTCAACTAACCCTCTTTTGTACGGTTTCTGTAGAATTTGTAATTTTTGAAAAATTTTGACAAATGCTTAAAAATTAAAAATCAAATTTTTGGCTAACTATAAGATCGCTGTAAAAGGAAGTTGTGTGCGTGTATCACACCAAATGTTGTATAAAACTTAAAATCCTTGATTTTTAAATGGCAGAATACTCATTTTTTCATAATTATAATATTAAGTTAAAACGTGTATTTTATAATTTTTATAACAAAATTATTTAATGAAAAACGCAGAGCAACATTTGGAGGAATATTCCATTCTCGTTATCAAAGTATTGTACTCTTTTTACTTCCTTTTACAATAAAGGAAGTATTGGATTCACCCCAAAAATTCGAAATTGAGTTTTTAACAGATCTTCACGTTTCAGAGTCCCCTGAACCCAAAAAACATGATTTTGTTCAGTGGCCTGTCTGCCAGTCTATGTATGTGTGTCTGTGTGAATAGAATATCTCAAAAACGAAAAGAGGTAAGCCGTTGGAACTTCATATACAGGTTGTCCGAAATCCATTTTGAACATAGCAAATTAATGAGTGCGACAAGGAAAACATAAACAAAATAAGTAGCGGGACAAAGACAGAACGTAATCATGGCTAGCTAAATTTTTCAACTAAAGTTAAGTCAATGAAACAAACAAACACTTCTGTCAAGTATTTTAGCTGTTATTAAGAGTATAAACTGAGGTTTAAATATACTATTGTTTACTATTCACATAATTATTTTAATTATTTAAACCTCACTTTATACTCTTGATGACAGATAAAATATTTGACAGAAGTGTTTTTGTTTCATTGACTTAATTTTAGTTTAGAAACTTAGCTAGCCATGATTACGTTCTGTCTTTGTCTCACTACTTATTTTGTTTATGTTTTCCTTGTCGCACTCATTAATTTTCTATGTTTAAAACGGATTTCGGACAATCTGTATAGGTTTTGTGTACTATTTAGAAGCGACAGCAAGCTTTTGAAGAAAATTGCATAACCGGAAATATGGTGTTGACTCTTGTAGTTTTTCAGTTTTTTTTTAATTTTTTCAAACACGGCTCTAACGATTTTTTTTCAAACTTTACGTTTTTATTACATTATTCAAAAAATGTTATTCTTGAAAATATTCCCTGAATCTTCTCAAACTCAAAATGCACTTCCCAAGATTTAGATCTCTTTTCGTATATGGTAGAGGTTCGAAAATATAGCAATGGCTAGTACCCTTACTTTTCAAAATAAACAAAAATGTTGTTTGGAAAAGTGGTTTAAAATTAAAAGAAAGGGCCAGAAAAAATAATGCTGTAGGTGACTGCGACTTCATATTTAACACCCTTTTTAAATTCTAAGCAACTTTTCCCAATAAAATTTTTATTTTTGAGCCATTTTCGTATTTTTGGATCTGCTCCGTATACGAAAGGAGGTATTTAAATTTTGATAAGTGCATTGTTAGTTTGAGAAGATGCAGGGATTTTTATTAAGAATAAAATTTTTGATAATTAGGTATGTGCCCAAATGTATGAAGTACCCTGTATAAAACCATAATTTGACTGTTTTCATTTTTACTTTAAGCATACTAGCCATGTGCAGAGCAAATAAATGTTAATGTCTATAAATTCATTTATCTCTTAATTTTAAATCGAATTCCAGAAAATCAATGAAAGGAATACTGAGATAATCTGTCCTGTTTCGAAAATGCAATTTTTGAGTTAATTATTATATAATGAAAATGTAAATGTGATTTAAATTTAAAATCATACTTAAAAACTGCTTAACTTTCACAATAAGGATGGTGATCTATTTAACTCCAAACAATAATGAATTAAGCAGTTAAAAAATATTGGAGGCAGATAATAAAGAACATTTTAAACTAAATAAATTAGTTAAATACACTTTTTCTTTGAACCTCCTCCCTTCGTTTCTATCGCTTAACATTTTGCTACCTATACCAAAATGCAAAAATACTCAAAAAATCTCAAAATGGAGACCTGTTAGAGATTTAAATCAAGAGTAACTTTCTTGTGCAAAACTAAATGACGAATAGTATGCACATATTTTTTCTTGAAATGAAAGGCGTTAAAAGAGATTGGCAATTGATTTCTAAGCTATTGATTCTCAGTCTCTGGTTTATTCATTATCATGAGAGAAGGGTCTTCCAGGCGTCTCTGGACTTTAGCTCTCCAGTTTCTGACGCTGATATTTATTAGGTTCCACTGCATCTATCCATCGTAGCCTGGGTCTTCCAACTTTCCTCTTTCCATCTGGTTTACTCATTAACAGTTTTTTGGTTGGTTGGGTGTCCTCCATCCTCATGACTTGTCCTGCCCATCTCAGTCTTCCAATTTTGATGTTCGCTCAAACTCAAATATGTACAGTAAGGAAAACCGGATAATTACCATCAATATTGTTATGGTCTTGGTACAGGGGTTTAAAATCAGATCAATAAGGTTCAAAGAAAATGAATTTAAGTATGAAATTGCTATAAAAATTATTCAAATGTATTTGGTAAAGAAAGGAAATATAATTTAAAATTCATTTGAATGAAGCTACAGCACGATTTTAACATAATTTAATTTTTCTGAAATGAAAAGGGGAATTAATGGCAAATACTTTTTCGAGATATACCATTTAAATAGTGGGTATTAGACAAATATAATAAAGTTTCTATAGTGTGTTGGACTGTGAAATATATGCTAAATTAGATCACTAAGGAGATATTTATTTATCAGTATGTAAAAATAGTTTGATACAAAAACATGTAATACAATTTGTAAGCGGTTGAAATTATAAAAATAAATCCTTTATAAAAGTTTTTAAAAAACTGTTTGGAATATAAAAGAGTTGTAAATCGACAAAAATTGGCATGGTAAAAAAATTAAAGTAAAATGTTAAACAGATAAAAGATGTGCAGATGATATGGATGAAGAAAAGGATGTGGTGAGAATACCAAAGTAATATAGTTATAATCTACAAAAGCAAATTTCTGAAAGGGGATGCTGAACTGAGTTTATTGTCAAATTACATTGCATCGTCTGAATTAAATAACAAGGAATAGTTTTTACTGGAAGTAGTTTACATCGAAATCATTAGCAGTGTGAGCGTTTTATGGGGTGGATAGGGTTTTCATCTAAAGGAGTTCTGATTCGACAAGCTTGTCATTGAAGCGACATCTTATAACTTGCATCTAGTCGAGGTTCGTGATACCAGGTCGTCGGAGGCTTGAGGATTTTGGTAGGACGACGTGGATGCTGTTTGCTGCTGGCATTCCTGCTAGGAGAGGGTTGGTAGGTGTCTTTTCGTGTTTTGGTCAGGAAGTTTTTGAGGATCCAGATGTGTTTTTGGTAGGCATTGGTTTGGAAGTTCGGAGATCTTGGTGAGGTTGCTGGATGCGTTGGGCTTGGTAGAGGAGAGTGTCGAGTCCAATAACAGGTGAAAGAATACAGGTATTTAAATAAAAACTGAAAGAAAATATAGAAAGGGTGAAGTGAGGTAATTATATTTAAGGGGGTACTTACCATTTCATATAGTTGAATGACGAAAATGTAACGAGAAAGTATTTGTAATTAATTTTGCACTAAAATAATTTGAAGTATCAGGTGACAGACGTACGAGTTGTCATAAAATAGGAAAATCAAATTTCAGAATAGAAGCAGTCTAGATTATAAAGAATCCGACCTGTGTTTCAATCAAGTGTTTTTCTACAAGAGCTAGCAGTTTAATAATCTTAATAATCCATAATTATAAAAGTACAAATAAGAACTTTTTTTTAATTTGGTAATTTGTATCAACAATCAGAACTATGTATAATATATAAGCAATATAATACATGTACATTCTATGAGCTGATCTGCTGGCGAAGTGACCGGTATTTACGGAAGGCAAAGGCAAACTTAACATATCGATAGTGTCGCCTGCGTTGATATGTTAGGTTTGTTTGTTTTTTCGTTAAGATCTAGGCGTGCGGAGTACCAGGTACCTTAAACACCGACTGCTTTGGTCATATGTTCAAAGTCCTACTTAGAATTTTGCCGAAACTAAGAAGTTCCAACCCTAGAAAGGGATCTTATACACGCTACACATCGTAGTAAATTTGGGACCCACGGATTTACATCACTTCCGAATGATGGCATTCTGTAGAGGTTTCAATCCACATTTTTTATTTTCAAAAACCTCACAGGGACCGAGAATCGAACTCGCGACCCTTAGATCAGTAGCCAGGACGCTTACCACTCAGCTACATCAGCCCTGGCAATATGTTAGGTTAGTAAGAGGCAGTTTTTTTTTTAATCATCGCAGGCGCGTGCGACGACCACCTTTTTTGGCGGTTGTAGAAAAGTTATTTTCACACAAGCAAACGGCGCGCTACGCGCACGTGTGAAATAGGATACGCGATAAGCTCCGAGCTGAGCGCCAAGATAAGAAAAACAAAACCTAAACAAATATCGAGAGATCCAAAAAAAACTGTTCCTCACCAGGCTGTGGAATGAAAAGTCACATCTTTACTAGTGTCAGATAATAATTAGTTGTCATTTTCTATACGAATCTGTCAAATTGTTAAAAGATTTCTGCTCCTAAAAATGACGTTTCATCTATATATTTAAAACGTGAAGCGTTTTCTTTCGACATCTATTTTGAGACATCCACCGGGCCGATTTCGATAATTCTTTCTTTAAATGAAAGCCCTTACCGTGTAGATGTGCACAAAAGTCCTAAATTGCAAATAAATTGGTAATTTTTAGAGAAAAACCATCATATTGTAGCTCTCAAGTGGTTGCAGCCGGCCATGCAGTAGCAGTAAACCAGGTATATTCTCACAGTCAGCCTGCGGCGTTCTGCCGATAATTGTAATGGGCTACTGTTACTACTAAATGTTTATTTGAAATCAAAGGTCTGCTGATTCGTGAGACAAACGTCAAAATACATGTAAAATGACAGTTAAAGCAAATCGGTATTGCTCAGATGCTGTAAGGTGTTTCTTCTGCTCATTATAATTATGTGGATGTGCTTATTTACACACTGCCTCATTGCATTCCCTGTTGGTACAAGCATACGTATATTGTTAGCACGTCTTTCGACGTTGTCCGACACCTGTTTTTCATACTCTTCCATCCTCACAGTTTCTTTCGTGTAAGTTGCATTCAGTCATCGCTTTTGTAATCTATTATTTCAAAATTCTATTCGGACTTCTTCTAGCTCTTCTTTGTGGCACCCTTCCCATTTTCTCTGTGCGCCTAGCGTGTGTGATGATAGCTAATAAATCACAAAGACAAACTCTGAATAAAATAAAAATATATAATATTCGCCACAACCAGTATTTAGCTATGGTCAAGTGTATGTAGCAATGTCACGTGCGAGTAGTTTTGAAAACTTAAAAATTCAAATTTTACCTGATGGATAGTGCCATACGTTAAACATTGTCTACAAAGAAGTTTTGTAAATTGCAAGATATTTTTCAACGGGTTCCATTAGTGGATTTTTATTTACTGTGGTTTTATCAGCTCGACGATGGCATTTAAATAGCAGTTGCTCTCAAGACAAATACGTGTTATAATAGTGATTTTTAAAAATGCAGTATCAGTACAATAAGGACATATTGTCTTGAATTTACATAAGGGTTCACCTGAGAGGATATTCCAAGGCCGAATAGTTTTCTAAACTTAACTTGAAACTCGGCAACAAAAACGTATGTCAAGCCGTGACAGATATCGCCAGCCTCACTAACATAATATATTCCGACATCAAGAACATAACAGCAAAACCTGTGTCCTGGCTTCGAAGAGAGCGAGTATCACTCTGAAGAATGAAAAGGCACTAAAAATCAACAACACACACCTCGGAACCTTTCATTCGGAGGAAAAGATTTATCAGTCGATTAACACTGTGGTGGAGGCAGATGACACAGTTTTGGAGAAGAGAAGACAGTCTTCATTCCTCGAATAACCCTTATTCCTTCAGACTATTTTTTTCAATTTAGGAGACTGTAATTTCCAGTAAAAACCTGCTTTGCCATGATGATCAATAAGGTGCATGGGCAGTCGCTGAATCAGGCTGGGGTCGACTTGAGGGAAGACTGCTTTTTTCTCCATCAACTTTATCTAGACTGTTTAGGGTCAGTTCTCCAAACAACTTAGTGGTGCTCAAACCAGAAGGGAAAATATCCAATATCGTCTACAAAGAAGTGCTTTTACCCTCTATTCGATGGGATTGACTTTTACTTCACAGATCGTTACATAATAGAATCTGGGGAAGGTAAGAAGTTGTAATTCGCCATATCAGTTATTTTTAGAAGTAGGGTCAAACCATTTTTAGGGCTTTTCGTAATGCATTCCTCCAAAGGAGCTAAATGTGGTAGACCTGTTTTTGTAAAGATCTACAACGAGGAAACTACTACAGGTGGGAAGCTGAAATTCGACATATTAGTTCGTTTTACAAATCAGATCAAGTAGATGTCAAGGTTTTGCAGAATTCATCCCCGAAAGGGATTAAATGGGACAAATCTGTTTTTCTAAATATCTCTCCAAGGAAACTACTACGAGTACAAGTATAGGAATTTAAAATTGAGCATATTAGAACATTTTTCAAATTGGCTCAAATCAGTTTTAGGGTTTTGGAGAATTCATCCCAGAAGTTAAATGAAACAAAGCTGTATGTCAAAATAACGCCACGGGAAAACTGCTACAGGCAATAAGTTGCAATTCGGCATTTTAGATTTTTTACTAATGGAAAGTAATTTTTAGAGTTTTTCGAAATGCATCCCCTGAAACTGGTTAAATAGACCAGAAGTGTTCTTCTAAAAAATAGCCACAAAGTAATTATTACAGGCAACAAATTGAAATTCGGCATATTAAATCGTTTTAGAAATTAGGTCAAACCAATTTCAGGCTTTTCGAAATTAACTCCCGAAAGGATTAAATGGGGTAGATGTGTTTTCTAAAGATCGCCATAATACGGTAACTGCTGCAAGTAGAAAGTTGATTCGGCACAGTAGTTTGTTTTACACATCAAGTCAAGCCATTTTCAGGGTTTTTCGAAATGTATCCTCTCAAAGGGATTAAATGGGATAGATGTGTTTTCCTAAAGATCGTCACGAGATAGATACAGGTAGGAAGTCGAAATTCGGCATATTAGTTTGTTTTACAAATCATATCAAACCATTTTCAGGGTTTTGTAAAATGCATCTCCTCAAAAGGTTGAAATGAGATAGATTTGTTGTTTAAAGATTACCTTAACGAGCGAACTACTACAGATAGAAAGTTGAAATTTTGCATATTAGATCGTCTTACAAATAGACCAAATCATTTCCAGGGATTTCTGGAATTCACCCCCAAAGGGTGTTACTGTGTAACTGATCTCTTAGCGGCCGATACTGTGTGAACAAACCTTTAGTGCCGTTATTCGGTTCCCGCCCATCGAAATTTGTTAGGTTGCCGATTTTTTTTTGTGGGGCTCGGATTTTGCAAACTCATGGCACTTCGGCCTTTGTCTCATTTTTACAGCGAAGCTAGCAGCTTGCACGGATTTTCGCTTTTTATAATCCGATGGGGAGTTAGTTTGCTTTTGATTATTTGTGTGCCCCATGCAGTTTGGCGGAGTTTTGGTTTACGAGCGAATATTTGGACATTTAAGTCCGCGCCGATTGGCGGATTTAGTTGCCGATATTCTTGGGGCGAATTAAGTTGGAGCTTTGTCCACTCTCGCGTGAATTGCAACAAAATTATATCTCTCTTGCCTGAATATGAAAAGCAATATTTGAGTGTAAATACAATTGTATCACATAATGACAACACTTTATAATTTTCTATGGAATTAATCGATTTGTAAAATTTCAGTGGCATATATCCACCACATTGCTTAACACTAAAAATATGATCAATAGATATTCTTTTGAAAAGTTTAAATTTATCTACTGGTTTAATAGATGAGATAAGATTAATGGTACGCAATTTATTTATAACTGCTTAGATTTAGTATTAAATGGACAAGCCACAAGCCAGGCAGAAGAGTATTATTACAGTGTATAGATCAATACATTCTAATATTGCACTACCTTTTTTTTGCCTTCGGAAAAGAAAATTTTCACTGCACGTATCATTTGTGATAACAATTTATAAATCACAAGAACAAACTATGGATAAAGCGGGAACATATCGTATTTGCCACAACCAATATTTAGCTATGGTCAAGGTTATGTAGCAATATCACGTGTGAGTAGTTTTAAAAACTTAAACATTTAAATTTTACCTAATGGATCCTGCCACACGTTGCAAAATATTTTGCAACGGGTCCACTAGTTATTATTTAACTAGTGAATCACCCGAGTTACGCTTCGGTTCGTAAATTTAGGAGAGATTCATTAATATTAATTTAAAAAAAAGATGAACTGGCCGGGAATTGTACCCGCGCCGCCCGCGTTTTAAGCGAACATTCTACCACTGAGCTACGGAACTTTTTTGAACGACGCGCTGCTGTAGTGCTATATAATGAATCACCTGAGCTACGCTTAATTGGCTAATTAAATAATCTAATTAAAACTTTTTTTGAAAATAAAAACCTGCCTACGACCTAAATCTAACAATTAGCAACATTTTAAGCCATCATACAGCTTAATCGGTCCAGTATCGTCGGAGGAGCTAGTGATCAAAGATACAAAGAGACCAACGATTTTATGTAGTGCATTCCAGCTGACACAAGTAAAGACGTGACTGTTCATTTCACAGCCTGCTGAGGAACAGTTTTTTTTTTTTGATCTCTCGATATAAACATCTGTGAAGCCGGAACGTGCCACGGACTCACGGACACACGGACACACATTAAGGAAAATTATATTATAGATTAGCTCTAAAAAAATTAGGGAAACAATTAATTTAACGTTTAAGATTTAACAATGTGCTGCGTTATGCAAGGCACCACTAGGTAAAATTTGTTCGTAAATGTGCAAGATCTAATAAGTATATAAAATTTCGTTACTACAGCAGTACATTTCATTTACATAGTAGATCGTGTGCACTTAAATAGGTCAAAAAAATGTTTGACCGTGTGGTAAAAAAAAGAAACAGGTTTGGGGCGCAGATATATCAACAGACGTCAACAAATAACAACCATCATGTAAGGTTTGGCTAGGTTTATATATGATACAAGGTTGCCAACGATTGTATATTATTCGTTAGTAGATAGTTTATACTTCCAGTATCATTTGTAATGAAGTCAAAACTGTCTTTAAAGGTTTGTAATCTCTAATGTACTCATAATTCAATTGTATGTAACTACATATTTTTTGCCATCATGGCAATTTTAGGTATTTCCATCTTGCCTGTAATGCCGAAGAGAGAAGATAACTTGGATGTATTCGTAATGAATAGCGAACAAATATCAGCGGATAGTGAATTACGTGATATGGCGGCAACTGGGTTTGGCGAGTCATTCAACACGAACAGTAATAAAGCCGTTAACACTCTACTGATTAAACAAGAAATTGGTGGAGATCCTGAGAAATGTAGTGGTTATTCTGAATTGAATATTAAACGAGAGGAGCTTATAATAAAAAGTGAAAGTTTTGTGAAGTGTGAGGTATGCGATTGTGATTACAACTTGAAGGAAAATTTAATTGGATATGAAAAGCGTAGCTCTAATGACACACAATTTTGTAGTTTTTGTGAACGTAGAGCTATGCCCAAAAATAATATGGATATGTCCATGAAAATTTATGAAAAAACGGCACGAAGAAATGATTTAGATACACATTTAAAAACTCACACGGGAGATAAACCTTATAGTTGTTGTATGTGTGATTTTAAAACCAGACATAAACAAAGTTTAGTTGTACATATGAGAACCCACACAGGAGAAAAGCCTCATAGCTGTTTTATATGTGATTATAGAACGGCTCGAAAAACAGATTTAGTTTTACATATGAGGACTCACACAGGAGAGAAACCTTATAGTTGTTCTATTTGTGATTATAAAACTGCACAAAGAAGATATTTAGTTGCACATACTAGAAATCACACAGGAGAAAAACGTTATGCTTGTTCTATTTGTGATTATAAAACGGCAGAAAAAAGTTATTTTGATGCACATATTAGAAATCACACAGGTGAGAAACCTTATAGCTGTTCTATTTGTAATTATAAAACGGCAAGAAAACGAAATTTAGTTCAACATGTAAAAACTCATATACAAGAAAAGCCTTATTGCTGTTCTATGTGTGATTATAAAACTACTTATAACTACCTTTTAGTTATACATATGAAAACCCACACAGGAGAAAAACCTTATAGCTGTTCTATTTGTGATTATAAAACAGCACGAAAAAGAAGTTTAGTTACACATACAAAAACTCATACAGGGGATAAACCTTATACTTGTTCTATTTGTGATTATAAATCGGCACAAAAAGGAAATTTAGTTACACATATAAAAACCCACACAGGAGAGAAACCATATAGCTGTTCTATTTGTGAATATAAAACTGCACAAAAAAGACATTTAGTTGTACATATAAGAACTCACACAGGAGAGAAACCTTATAGTTGCTCGATTTGCGATTTTAAAACAGTGCAAAAAATAAGTTTAGATGCACATAATATAAAAATGCATGCAGGCGAGAAATCTTATAGCTGTTTTAGTTGTGATTATAAAACGGCACGAAAAAGCCAATTAGTCTTACATATAAAAACCCACACAGGAGAAAAACCTTATAGTTGTTCTATTTGTGCTTATAAAACTGCACGAAAACGCGATTTAGTTGGACATGCAAGAATCCATACTGGAGAGAAACCGTATAGCTGTTCTATTTGTGATTTTAAAACGGCACGAAAAAGCTACTTAAGTGTACATCTACAAACTCACACAGAGGAGAGACCGTATAGCTGTTCCATTTGTGGTTATAAAACTGCACGAAAAAATTATTTAAGTGTACATATACAAACTCACGCACAAGAGAAACCATACAGCTGTTCTGTGTGCGATTTCAAAACGGCACAGAAACAAAGTTTAGTTAAACATAGGCAAAACCATACAGGAGAAAAACCCTACAGTTGTTCTGTGTGTGACTATAGAGCAGTATTCAAAGATAATTTAGTTAAACATATGAGGACTCACACCGGAGAAAAACCTCATGGTTGTACTGTTTGTAATTTTAAAACAGTAAATAAAAGTAACTTAGTTATACACATGCGAAAGCATACGAAAGAGAAACCTTACAATTGTTCTTTTTGTAAATTCAAAACTGCTCATAAATATTATTTGGTTAAACATTTAACAAACCATAAATGATATCTCTCACAGGAAGAATGCACAAATATAAAAGAAATGGTAGACGTAGTTTCATGTAGATAAACTTAAGTTAACTGTTACTTGTAGGGGACTCATAAATTGTGCAAACAACAATGTAATCTTTATTTCATATGTAAGTACCTATATGCATTTGTACTTGATTTAACTTTAAGATAGATAACTGAAGAAACAATCAGGTACCTACTTTTGTTATGTACCTAGTTTCAAATGTTAACAATAATTTAAGTATATTTGCTACTGTGGTAAAATATTAGTTGTATAGTATACAAGTGCATATGATTAATTGTAGTTCTATGCTATAAACTTTATAAAAAATATTTTAAAATTGTGTTATCACTTTTAATCCCTTTTAGGAGTTATATACAACTAGCTTAAACCCCGCGGCATATGCCGCATTTAAAATGTAGGACGAATTTAATAACTTTTGTTGCACTAAAGAAAGTTTTAAAAGCACGCTAGAGATTGGCAGTAAGGAAAAGTTCCAAAAAATATATTTTCAAATGGAAAGTCTCTGTAAAGGAAACGCTTGCCCCTGGAAGGCGTCCTAATTAATATGACGTTGTTGGAACGCAGTCAAAAAAAAAATCCGGAAAGAATTAATGCTCTTGTGACTTATGAGATTATATGTGAGAATTATTTGCTCCACCGAAATAATTTTCAGCTGCCTGCAATCTGTGTTTCTTTTCAGGTTTAAGCCGTTGAGCGCCATAAAAATATAAATGCGGTAACTCAAGTCTCCAGTTACGCCGTTACTGATATTGTTAAATAACTCGATTAATTATTATTTCTTTGGCATTTTAAACTGGCATTATTATTATTATCTTTATAATAGCAACCATAAGTAACTGTTTATAATGTTTATATGCTAGCGAGTTAATTTTCTTCTTAAATCGCTAGTGAATTAATAGTAGATTGCTCTACAAGTTAAGAAAAGTGAGAGTTTTCCAGCAAATGTAAAAGTTTTACGTGAGCATGGAATTTTCCAATGTGTTAAACATGCAATTTTTCCGTGTAGTTGACAAAAATATCTTTTTAAATAATTTTGGTCAAAGTATGGAAGCGCAATGTTTACTGTACTGTATAAATATAAATAACCAATATACATTATAGAATACTTGAAAATGGATGAATCTGTTATTAATTCATTTAGTTTCAATTTAAACTGCAGTGTTCTATAGCAGCTACTTGGCGCATTCGGTTACTTATTTAAAAATAGACCTGCGTTTTTCACATATCTCAGCGGTCGTGCTTTTAAAAACATGATGTTTGTATTTACTTATTTTACAGTACTGCAATTAAAGTGATAATAAATAAATCGATCAAATATTTATTTGCTTTTATTTTATATTCCAATACCAATATAATACAAAATACTATTACTTTCACTTATACTACATAAAGGGCAATGCCATTCAGTATTAGGTACAGATGTTAAGCCAATAAAAATCAGATAAAACCATTCCACGGAACAGTGCAAATTACAGCAAGCAATCATAGGCGTTCCATTATCAGGACCCTTACACAAACAATATATACTGTTATCTTTAGTTTGCGTGGCTACGAGAGCAGTGGTCCTTGTTTCCGTACTACTACTTTTATTACAAAACATTAAATTTGTACCATTATTAACATTTAACGACTCTTTGAATACATTCCAATCAGTATTAGCTGCAGCATCCTTAACTGCTTAATTTGTGAAATATTTACCGAGAAGTAGGGCATCCAATACCCAACTGAATTTTCAATCCCGGGATTTCGGAATTGAAGTAATTCTATCTGGATCCCGGTATTCAATACCAGGATTGCCGGTGTTCAAACCGGGATTCCCTGTTTTCAGTACCGGTATTTCCAGTATTCAATACCGGGATTTCCGGTGTTCAATACCGGGATTTCCTGTTTTCAGAACCGGTATTTCTAGTATTATCCATATATATCATAGGCTTGTAGGTGTATAATAGGTAAATATGCAAGCAACAGTGACAACACAACTGAACACAGTTTACGCCGTTTATGGACACATCTGCTAACTGCTACTACCCTGAACCATACTAATTATTATCTATCAACATGTTGCTCCATGTCTGGCGCCGGCCAGGCCGGGTAAGGCGACTCGCAGACTCTGCGAACTGCGACGCAGTGCACACAAAATCAATCCCAAAAATATCGAAAATTCCGGTATTGGGGAAAAATACCGGGATTGAAATACCGGATAAAAAAATTAGGGATCCCGAGATACCAACATTTTGGGATCCCGGGATTGGATGCCCTACCGAGAAGTTCTGGCATCAACACATTGTTAAAAAACTTCATAGCAATAGCGCTTTTTTTTTCCAAAATACCTCATTGAAATGTATTCTTTCACGGAAAAAATGTTTACTACTCCATACCACAAAATCACAGTAATTAACTCCAGTAATAGCGAGTTGCATTTGTATCTGGTAGTAGTAGCCATGGTTATGATCTAATTTAAATTCTTCATTCTTTTTTTTTGTACACCTGAACATTTTAGAACATTTAGGTCATCTATGCCAATGTCCTTTGCGCAATAAAGACACTTAATTTCGACAACCCCCATTTCACCACCAAAAGGGCAAATTCAGATTACTATTTAAAATAGCATCTGCTTTTCCACTTAGATAACAAATATTAAATAATTAACGACACTAACTGTAGAGCAATAATATTGTAATGTTAAACATATACAGTGTGTCCCAGGATTGATGTTACAAGAGGTGAGATGGTCTAAAAAATTTTGAATTTTATTTTAAGGTTCTGGGATTCGGTCCTGCTTGGTTTGAAAATAATTTTAAGAATATTTTCAGTTTTTGAAAAACAAGTAGGCCTTGACAGGAAAGCGAAAACTATTTTATTTTCAGGTAAAGTACCCTTTGTGTTTATGATACGGCAAAATTTTATTAAGAAAAATTGTTTAGAATGATAAATTATGGCTTGATACAAAATTTCAGAAAGATCTGCCGACTTATAAAAAACCGTTATTTTTGAGATAATTGTATGTTAATTTCAGGTAAACTACCCTTTTTGTTCATGATACGGTAAAATTTTATTAATAAAAGTTGTTTAGAATGACAAATTATAACCCTATACAAAATTTCAGAAGGATCTGTCGACTTAGATTAAAACGTTATTTTTTGGATTAAACAATAGGCTACTTGCACCACTCACAGATTTAGGTAAAGTTGTGCGAGAAATGTGTGTTTTATCATAAAACAAAATTATAATCAGCAAATAATTGTTGTTAGTCATGGTATAAACAAAACAAGTTTAAATAATAATTACAACGCTTAAAACGTATTTGCGCATGCGCCAAATTGCTACGTCACTTTACAGTTGTTTTGCCGCGCGTTACTGTACTAACCCCAAAGAGATGTATCCTCTTTGACTAACCCCGTGTATTAATTCAGTGTTTAGTTCTGCATAATAAGTTTTGTTATGGAAACGACGAAAATTGTTCCTAAGTGGTGTATAGTGCCAGGCCAGAACCACCTTAACTTACAAGCCGTAGCATAGGTACACTGGCAACGTCGCGTCGGGGGCCGAAAACCATTCAAGCATTTATGGTTCATTCATTTAAGGAAGTTGTGGCACTTTTTTATGTAGTAAATTTGACAGGGGAATATCTTGGAGAACTGACTAAGAATGTTTTAAGTTTGATTCACAGCAGCGGACTAACAGTAATTTGCATTTGTCTGATGGTAACCGAGTTAACGTAAATATGTTCGAATTATTATACAAATATTTGAGTCCAGGCGGTGCTAATGATGGTAACTGTTTCAAAGTTACTAATCCATACGTTTCAAATATACCATTTTTTTTGTATGATACGGTATACATGTTTTTAAAAATATAAGAAATAACTGGTTAAATCAAAAAGATGGGGATAAAACATTTATACGTATTTCCTTCTTTTGACAATATTGATGATTGTGATTTACAGAAAGCTTACTTCAGTGATCTCCGTAACCTTTATGGAAAACATGGTATTGCTACTAAATTAATTGCGACTGCTCCTAAATTAAATTACAAAACTGTATATCCAAATAAATTTGGGAAGCAAAAGGTTAACCTAGTAGAAAATGTTTTTCATGAAACAACAATTGCATCTTTACAAAGTAGCAGTCTAGATAAAAATAGTACAGTTACATTTTTTAAAATTATAAATAAACGGTGGAGAATTATTAATATAAAAAGTAAAATAAAGGGGTTATGTAAACGAGATAGCAATCATTTGCCATTTATCAGCACTGATGATCCACGGTTTGAGTTTCTAAACAAATTTGTGGTCTGGTTGGAAAAATGTTGGAAAACCCTGGGTATTAACAGCATAACATTAGATACTTTTAAAGCCATAATTCAGAGCACCCGGGTATTAATCGAAGTATTACAATTTCTCCTTGTTACAGTAAAAATAAGTTTATGTTCTGACAGGCAAATTTCAATATGATTGTATAGAACGCCGGTTCGGTAGATATCACCAACTTTCTGGTTGTAGCTATAAAGTGTCTGTACAGATGGTTATGGAGTCAGCAGAAAAATACGCTTAAAGAGTGTTTTTGGTTTACATTCTTCTCGGTATGGCAAAGTATTATCAAAGAATATAGATATCTATATTCTTTGGTATTATTCAATCCATATTTGCTTGTTAATACGAACTCGGATATGGATTATGGTAAGTGTGGGCTCGATATTGATATAAAAATGTTCAGTGATATTACTTCTCTGAACATTTCGAACAACTTTGATTTGGCAGCAATAATATATGTTGCGGGTTATACTGCTAGAAAAGCATTAAAACAAGTAGATTGTAGTATGTGCCGTAGCTTACTTTCTGATGACACTGAAATAAATGATAGCTACTTTAACGATCTACAAAGGGGTGGTCTTGTGATTCCATCTGAATTAGTTATGAATTTAGCTCTTGTGGCATTAAATATATTTTTCTGCCTAATTAGCTCTAAATATGAAGATTTATTTATTCGATGTGGTGAAAATCATAAACTACTGTTAGTTATTCTAGTGACAAGATTTGCTGAAGGAGATGATTATGCACAAATTTAGTTTTTAGAAAAGCCATGTACACATCAATCGTTTCCTTTATTTAAAAAACTTATTTAGATTTTTTCTAATATGATCCTAAACAACTACACCATATAAAGGAAAAGTCTAAAAGATGCACATTCTAATGTCAACAAAAAAACAATTCAAAACCTACAGGGACAAAGATAAAGAAATATCTGAATAAATCTGATTCTAAAAAGAATAGAAAGCTATCTACATATCAATAGTTTAATATTTATGTATTAATTTCTGTTTTCCTAACAATTAATATTTCTTTTTATTGTACCCTATACGTATAATTGTTAAAATAAATATATATAAACTTACTTGTTCATATATCTTACTTACTGATTTTATAGAAATTATTCGTTTCTCTCACATTTAACAAGTACGAGTTTGCATTCGCGTCATTTTCTAGGCCCCCCAATAGCGCGAAGTGCGACGTTGCCATTTCAATGCTCCGGCTTGTAAGTTAAGGTGGTTCTGGCCAGGCTGTGTAAATACAACATCAAGGACCCCCGATAAATTATTCTTTTATGTGCCTTTGGAAAGCAAAAGGCGAACTTCATGGATAAAGGCGGTGCGACGTGATCCTTCACAGTTGTCAAAACATTCTTGTCTGTATGTCTGAGAAGATCATTTTAACGTAAGTAAATTAAGTCCAGTAAATTTTTAATAAGTATGTACTACTCGGTATTATACATTAGTACTTAACCTACAAAATTGTAACAACAAAATATTGTCTTACACTTATTTTATATTGCAGTTGAAAGAAGACATGGAGAACTATGTTAAGTTTAAGCTTATGGGCGGCCAGAAGAAATTAAAACCAACTGTAATCCCACATATTTTTGCTTGCCAAGCAGATAGGAAGCGTGCTGCACCTAGAAGCCCTCGCAAAGCTGCTGCAAAACGTTCGCAACGAGCAACAATACAGGAAATTTTATCTGCTGCTACAAGTATCAACACTGAAATTTCAGAAGCTGTAGAGATGTCAGAGGATGGCAATGTACCAAGTACATCGACTTCAAGCATGGAGATTTTTACTCGGGAGCAGTCGACACAAACTATTTCACCACCACGCAAGTATTACCGAAGTGAGATAATCCAGTGCAATTTAGTGACTATCAAAAGTATAGCATGTTCCCCATTTAAGTTAAGTGTAGATCGTGCTACATCTCCAACGTCAAAAGTCGAGACCGTCTCCAGAAAATTACATTTTTCCAATTTTTCTAATAGCAATTCTGAAAATGATGTTACTTCAAAAAAGAAGACATTTGAAAAACATGACAGTTTTACTTCAACATCAGAATTTGATAGTTCATTTTCACTATCAAGCGAAACAGAATATGATGATGAACAGAACGAAGTAAACGAAGAAATAAAGGAACTTTCGTCTAGGAGAATGTTAAAGTTGCTTCCTCTAAAGTCGAGATATTACATGGGTCTTCCCGAAGATTGTTACTATATTATTAATTTACTTCAAAAATATAATCCAATAACTGTTGTTAACATATATGTGACACTTAAAAAGATTAGAACTGGCTTGCCATTTTCTGAACTCGCTGATGACTTTGGAATGTCCGAAAGCAATGCTAGTAGAATATTTGAAGTCAGTTACAATATTAAGCAAAAATTTAAAACGATTCATTACGTGGCCTATAAAATCAAAAATAAAGGAATCATTGCCTATTGCATTTATAGCTTATTATAGTAACGTACAATGTATAATCGACTGCTTGGAAATTGAAATTGATAAGCCAAGCAATTCAGTTCACCAAAGTCTAACGTGGTCAGAATATAAAAAAGCAAATACACTGAAGTATTTAATATCCGCCACACCAAATGGAATAATAAATTTTATATCTACTGGTTATGGAGGAAGGGCTACAGATGCAATCATTGTAGAAGAAAGTGGCTTTCTCGAAACATTGCCACCTGGAGCTGCTGTTATGGCAGACAGAGGCTTCAAGCACATAGAAGATTTGCTGGTAGAAAAGGGATGTTCATTAATACGACCGCCTAGTGTAGATAAAAATATAAGAAGCTCAAAAGCTGATGTGTTAAAAACTAAATCAATAGCGAGTCTACGAATTCATATTGAACGTGTAATTCGAAGATTACGAGAATTTAAAATATTAAAACCCCATTCGTGTCTCAACACAAACCTGCTTAAATACACTGATCATATGATTGTTATTGCTTGTGCATTTATAAATATGCAAACTGCTTTAATTAAATAAATTATTAGGTACCTTTAAAACATAGTTTTATTTATTAAGTATGTAATCTGTATTGTACATAGAATTTTACACATTATAATCAATGCAGTAGCTATATCATAACTCAAATGGATTAATGACAAGTAGAAGGATCACACTAAAAAATTTGAATGTTTTGGAATTTACATTTTTTAGAAAAAAAATGATTTTTCAATCCAATTTTAGAACATTTTAGAAATCAAAATTATAATAAGTGGTTTTTTCAGCCACAGAATATTTTTACATCATGTCACACACCAAAAATATTTGTTTACCTATTATATGTATTAACAGAAATAGAAAACAACGCTTTTTTGTTTATTGTAAACAAAATTAAAGCTGGTACATTCAACACTGAAACACAATTATAATAACTTGCAGTGACACTGTAAAATTTTACATTTATTACAATATATTACAATTCTAAATAGCTATTTAAGTCACAAGGAATGTAAGGACCTATTAACATTTGGGGTAGGCAAGTACAAGCCAAGACAAAGTCGCGGCTTGTTGCCTGCCGAAAATGTTAATAGGCGATACATTCCGAGTTATCTTATTATATTTTTCCCGCTGCTTATCGAAATTTTCCTAGATTTCTGAAAAAATCGTTTGGTTTGTCACCTGTCACCAGGATTAATTTTTGTGAGTCGTGTTACCTATGAGTGTCACATGTCACATAAACACTTGCAATTTAGAAACAAAACGTCTAAATCTGCATCTTGCTTTGCTAATTTTATTATCCTAAGAACTTAATAATAGTATTAAGTTCCGTTGTCAAGAAAAAGCAGCAAACAAATATAATCACCGACTTACACGTTTTGTTACTAAGGCTGTATCACTGACTTACAAGATCAGCAGCGGGAAAAATATTAAATATTACTAAAAATAGTTACACGCTTATCCCTAACAATAAAAATTAAAAATGCAGTTATTTGTTCGCAGATGCTAATAAAATAGGAAAAATATTTTTTTTCCAAAAGTTCTCAGCTTCTAACATTGTTTGTTTAATGTAATTTGCATCATAGCCCACAGAAATAAAATTAACTTTTTGGTTTTTTTCAAAGTTAGCATCTGCAACAGCAAAAATGCAATACGATTTATTTAAAAAATGCATTTGCATTTGTATTTGAGCTCTATACTTGGCCGTAACTTTATTTTGTGATGTTATATAGTTTAACACTGCTTTGTCTGTAGAGGTGCACTTCACTTCGACAACGAAATTGTCACTCACTGCATCTGGTGAAGCTCCGAAAATAGGGTGGTTCTTTGAAAGTACAATTCCCACAGAACTTAATTTGGTCTTCATATTTTTTTCGACAATTTGTAATACCTGCTTTTCTAATCGTCTACCCCTTTCCATTGCTTTGGTATCCCTCAGTTTTGTAACTCCAATTACCTGTTGCACAAATGAGCCACATTCAGTTTTGCAATGTGCAGCATTATATAATTTCGAGGCGGTTATCCTCCCATATCGTAAACGATGCCACAAACTGTCTTCGGCTTGCATTAGGGTACAATATGCAGCTTCCTTGCACAAATCTTCATTCATGTGCTGCTTGGTGAAGGTGATGAAATCATCATATAGGGCTCCACCACTGCTAACAAATTTTAATAATAAACCGTACAAATCCAGGCAGCTATACTTGGGTTCTTTAAACAGTTTAAATATTTCGCCAGCTGCTTTGTTTTGTACTCCTAAACGCATTGCCTCCTGATAAAAGTTACCCTGATCTTCTTCAACGGGTATACCCCCAAATTCTGCCACAGTCAAAAATTTTAGCGATGTGCCCACTTTTGACAGTTGCGGGTTCTTCGCTCCTCCTATGCATCCACATAAGTACTGCTACAGCATCCACCTGTAAAAATTTTTTTTTTAAATTTTAAAACAGATTAATAACAGATTATTATTAAATTACCAGCTGATGCAGCGCAGTCCAAACATTCCACCTTCTCTACTTTACGCTGCTTTTCATTTACTTGTAACACCACATTATAGTTTTTCGCTCTCACTCGGTGTTCAGGACAAATTCTGCATTTAACGGTGCACAATTCACCCTCTGGTCGGAGCTGCACATATCCTATGGCTGAGTCACCGTAACTTTCACGTCCAGCACTAACAACAAAACAACAATAATAATAGCACCAGAACTACAGAACTAATTCTATTCAACATAAATTAAAATAACTAACTTGAGTTTTAATTTCAATGCCAGATAAATATTTTAGCTTACAACTTATTGTTTACGGTAATCCTGTATTGTACGACGCCACCGATGAACTACTGTTCCTAGAGTCAGTAATCTTGGAGGGAGGGATCGCTAACATGTCAAATACCTTACACTATTGCCAGACCTTTGTTTACTTGTACAGCAATTTGGGGTCTAATTCGTTTTAGTTTGCATGTTTATCGTGGTCCTAACATCAATGTCGAATAGAGGTGTTCTAGCTCCAACTGTTTTGTGAATGAAGATAACATTTTGACACTAAACCATATCCGTGATTCTTGCAGGTGTTGCGGTTAGGGTCAAACTAAAATGTATTGAACGGTTGACGAAGCGGGGATTAATACATAATTTCCTTCGGTGTAAATGCTGTTAGGTAGATATGGCGTTTGTTTAACGATTGTTCACGATTAAAAGCAAACTCAAAATAATTTGGCGCCAAAAGCTGTTGAAGCCAAACAATAAAGGTCTGGCAACGTTTTAAGGTAATTTTAATCTAAACGATCAGCTGTTCGCGCCTCCCTCCAAGATTACTGACTCTAGGAACAGTAGTTCATCGGTGGCGTCGTACAATACAAGATTTTTAAAACTTACCTATTCTCTTTAACACCACGAATTTCACAGGCAGAAAAGCAGTCATTGTTTAATAGGATTGATAATAATGAAAATTGTGCAGTGCGAAACGCATTGATTGCCTCTGTTTTTGCCAGATAAAATTTCCATGCAAATCTTAGGTTATGTCACACAAAAGCACACACAATTAAAATGGAAAATATAATAACGAATACTCACTTTTCTACAACAGAAATGAGGGTTTCCTTCTTCGTAAACTAAAGGCCAGCTGTCAACACGACGATTTTAGCCCTGTTGCCAGATTTACACTGTACGAAATAAATTTGTAGAAACGGTTTCAAAATGTACCAGATTCGTAGAATTGTACCAGGTCTGGCAACGCTGCTAATATCAAGACCACGCCCACAATACCTAACTACGCATAGACCAGGAGTTGATGTGTTTGACCTTGGGAAGTGTTCTGCTTTATTATAGAGTTATGATTTATATTTACAGAATTTTGAGCACTGCGTAGGTCGCTGAGATATGGCACGTAGTACCTTTGAATAGAGGTTTTATATTCAAAGCGTAGTACGTATCAGCATGAGGTTATTTTTCATTCGAATACTTGGAACGAAAACCGAGTTACATAGGTAATTTCAATAACCCGATAACCGGTTATTTTTCATTCGAATAAGCCCATCACGAATTGGTTTATGAGCATCAGCTTTCTCTTTCTACTCTTGAATAGTAAAGTGTGTTGCCTAATTTTGATATATATTTTGGAACTTGGTGTCATATATATTCAATTTAATTTACTGTTATCAAGTTTTTCTAAAGAAACTAAAACGTCGTTCGACATGTTCATGAACATCAAATAGCAATGACTACTTCTTCATGGTAAAAAAGAGAAACATTTTACTTAATGGCGCTTTTATTGCTCTGTATAGAATGATTAATAATTCCAATTGCTACTTCATTTTTTAAGTTTTTCCACCATGGGGAAGTTTTTGCATTGTATTTATCTATATTTATAAAACTGAAAGTCCTGCCTCACTCACTCACTCACCCACTCATCAACGCCCAGCCCAAACCATTGAACCTAGAAAGCTAAAATTTTGCACAGAGGTTCCCTTTATGATGTATACAAGGAATAAGGAAGGATATTTCGAAATTCAACCCCTAAAGGGGTGAAATGGAGGTTCCAATTTTGTATGGAGAAATAATATTAAATAGACATTTCGACTTGAAACGTCGTAGAAGTACTCCTAAAAACAAATAAGAAAATACGTATTTCGTGATTTTCCGAAAATCAACCCTTTAGGGGGTGAAATGGGGTAAATAAGCCTAAAATACGATATGAGTGTCGTTATTGAAGTTTTTTGGACGTTGATTGCGAAAATGACATTTATTTTTAAGTCCAAGACGGTGGACATGACATAAGGGAAGAGACGGGACGGGACTGGACGGGAAAAGAAGGGACGGGACGGGACGAGACGAGGCGGGGTGGGACGGAACGGGACGGGACCGAAAGGGAAAGGAAGGAATGGGATGGAAGGGGAGGGGACGGGATGGAACGGGACTGGACGGGACGATATGGGACTGCACGGGACAGGAAGAAAAGGGACGGGGCTGGACAGAACGGGAAGGGACGGAAAGGGTAGGGAAGGGATGGAAGGGGAGGGGACGGCACGGAACGGGTTTGTAAAACCTACTTTTAATACAGGTGCATAAATGTTACGAGGGAGTTTTCATAAAATTTGAACCAAAAATGGAAAAACTCTTTTATCTACGACAATGTGTAAATTGACTTTTAGTTGGCAGTTTAAAGTTTGTAAAATGACTGTTTAAAAACATGTTTTAATTAGTTTACGTCGTCAGCAGCAACGTGTTTTAAAAATTGTAACCACGCAAAATGACGACCGGTTGCTACTCATCTTAATTTATATTTAAATGTTTTTATTTATTTATCGTGTTTTTTAGATTCTATTTTAGATAAAATATTGTACGATACACATGCGTAAAGTATCTCACTCGCGGGGATTTTCAATTGATAGATTAAAAATAGCAAAAACCATAGCACTATGTATTTTTTCATTTCTATAATACACGATAACAGTGTAAATAGCGGGATCTGTGGCCAAGTTATTAAGCATTCTGGCTACTAATCCAAAGATCGCGAGTTCGATCTCCGCATACAGTGAGATTTATAAAAATTTAAAATGCAGAAAGAGAAACCGTATACAAAATGTGGGATACGGAAAGTTCGTTCCGTACATTTCGTTCCCCACATTTCGTACCCCACATTTTGTTCCCGGGATATTTCGTCTCCCCACATCTCGTACCCAGAAACTTCGTTCCCGAGCGAGCTCAGTTTGTCTCCTAGATTACAGGGTGTTGAAATACAAGTGCAGCGATCGGAATGCAGTTAAAAAATATAAGATATTTTAATAAATTTATTTATTATAATAAACTTATAAGAACAAAATTAATTGTATTTATTAAAAATGACGTTTTAATCTAAGTATCTTCCTGATATTTTGTATAGGGCCATAATTTCTCATTCTGGACAACTTTTCTTAGTAATATTTTGCTGTATCATGAACAAAAAGGATAGTTTACCTAAAAAGAAAATAGTTTTTGGTTAACTGTCAAGGACGACTTTCAAAAACTAAAAATTTTCTTAAAATTCTCTACAAACCGAACAGGAATTATAATTCCTATAACTCTTGTAAACTCAAGCTGGGGTTATACTGTATATAGTTCTTATAAGTTTATTATAATAAATAAATTAATTAAAATATCTTTCATTTTTTAACTGTATTCCGATCGCTGCATTTGTTTTTCAACACCCTGTAATCTAGGAGACAAATTGAGCTCGCTCGGGAACGAAGTTTCCGGGTACGCGATGTGGGGAGACGAAATATCCCGGGAACGAAATGTGGGGTACGAAATGTGGGGAACGAAATGTGGGGAACGAACTTTCCGCAAACCGCAAAATGTATTGTAGTAATCGTACACTCTTTATCCTAATAAATAGTCATCAGGGGATAACGTTTTAATATTTGGTGAAAATTTTTTAAACAATTGCCTTGCTTTACTCTATCCGTAAATACGGAACTGGCACCTTAAACACAAGTATATTAAAATTGGGCTTTAATCTAATGACTCTGATAAAGACAGAGGTTTAAATTAGCAATAACTAAACCACTGTTTAAAGGCGGTGATAAGGAACTATCTGAGGATTATAGGCCCATCTCCCTAATTTCTAATGTGGCAAAAGCGGATAGAGAGCTTTATTAATAAATATAACTTGCTATCATCTCAACAGTGTGAGTTTCAAAAAGGTGTATGAACACAAGACGCCATAGCAGAACTAATTGGAAATGTTCAAATGGCTCTTGATGAAAATATATCATGCCTCTGCATCTTCGTCGATCTAGCCAAAGCATTTGACATAGTCAATTATGTCAAATTATTAGAAACGCTGGACGATATAGGTATAAGAGGCATAGCAAATAAGCTTTTTCTACAGCCGTCAAAAAAACCTGACATTTATGCATCGCTATAGATACGCGAAGTTTAACTTTTTTTAACACGTGAAAAAATAATATTTCTTCACGGCTAGCAGTGAAAACACGGCTTTGGAACACCATTTCCTTAGTTACAACACATATAAAACGTGGTTTGCGGAAAGTTCGTTCCCCACATTTCGTTCCCGGGATATTTCGTCTCCCCACATCTCGTACCCGGAAACTTCGTTCCCGACCGAGCTCAATTTGTCTCCAAGATTACAGGGTGTTGAAAAACGAGTGCAGCTATCGGAATACAGTTAGAAAAATGAAAGATATTTTAATGAATTTATTTATTATTATAAACCTACAAGAACTATATACAGTATGTCCCCGGCTTGAGTTTACAAATGGGAATTACATTTTATTTTTAGTTTTACGTAAAAAATGTTATAAGAATTATAATACCTGCTTGGTTTGTAGAGAATTTTAAGTTTTCAAAAACAAGTCGGCCTTAACAAAAACTATTTTCTTTTCAGATAAACTACCATTTTTTTTTTCATGATACAGCAAAATATTACTAAGAAAAGTAGTCCAGAATGAGAAATTATGGCCCTATACAAAATATCAAGAAGATACTTAGATTAACCGTCATTTTTAATAAATACAATTTATTTTGTTCTTAAAAGTTTATTATAATAAATAAATCAATTAAAATATCTTTCATTTTAAAATTGTATTCCCATCGCTGCACTCGTTTTTCAACACCCTGTAATCTAGGAGACAAATTGAGCTTGCTCGGGAACGAAGTTTCCGGGTACGAGATGTGGGGAGACGAAATATCCCGGGAACGAAATGTGGGGTACGAAATGTGGGGAACGAAATGTGGGGAACGAACTTTCCGTATCCCATAAAACGTTACGTACATAATAATATTTACTTATTTGCTATATACCTATGATTTGGTTGCAGAGAATATTTTATTCTTTATTTGACGGCTGTAGAAAAAACGTTGTTTGTATTTCGTGGCAAAATTCGTGTTTTTGTGGCGCGTTTGAATGACTTTTCTGCCTCGACCTAACGGTCTCGGCGAAAATTGACATTCTCACGCGCCATAAAAAACACTCATTTCGCGCACTTAATACAAAAATTACTATTTCCAATCATATCTGAAAGATAGATTTCAAATTGTAAATACCGATGGTGTCATAAGTGAAGAATCCACAGTAGAATATGGAGTCCCACAAGGTACGTCCTGGTACCCGTGCTTTTTACAATATATGTAAAATGATTTACTACAACTATAAACTGAAGGTAAAATTCTCTCTTATACTGATGATACGGTTATCATCTACAAGGACCACAACTAGACCAACCTCAAGCGAAAAACAGAGAAAGATATGGAAAAAATAAAACAGTGGTTCAATAGAAAACAATTAACATTAAACTTAAAAAAAAGCTAAATACATACCGTTTGGAAATTATAAAGTTGCATTGCCATCACACACGCAGTTAACTTTATCAGATGTTGAATATGTTACGGTTCATATTCAACAAAGAGACAGTATAAAATAACTTGGTATAAATATAGACTGTCACCTAAGATGAAATGTACATATTAACAACTTCATTAAAAAACTAAGAAGTATGTTGTACAGGTTTAAAAAACTAAAACAATATTAATGCAAAAACATATGAGAACAGTATACAATGCACTGGTGGACTCTCTGCTACACGTGGCGCTGCACCTAATACTTCTGTTAAACCACCGGAGGTCATACAAAAAGGACTTCTTAAAAAAATGTACAACAAGGAATATACATATCCATCTACCACTCTATACAGAAACAACTATCTTGGATATCAGACTTCTCTTTGCAAAACCTATTATAATACACCAGTATAAAAATAAGCATAAACTAGAGAACACTAACCATATATACTACACGAGAAACAAAACCAAAAACTATTTAAAAAATAACAGAATGAAGAAAAAAGTGGGACAAAGATCAATACAATGTCTAGGTCCTAAATTGCTTAACACATTACCAAGACAATTTTCAAAAAGTCGCCAAACTTCCAGTATGTATTAAGTGTAAATTAAAAAACTGATTACTTCAAGGAAATCGCAGTGTTATATTAATAATTATAAACAATGTTACATCTTGTTCACACATCTTTATGGAAGGTCTGGATCTGATCGTGAAATATAAGGTGCAATTGAATTATTATAAAGTAGTTGATAATAAATACCTGTAAATTAAATATAATTATAGGATAATAAATAAATTACAGACTGACTATTACTTAATAGTAATTTAAATATTATAAATATCATTTAGTTAGTCAATAGGTAGAATGTAAGTAGATGTACAATACTTTCCCACACAAGTAATTTGCTTCAGGGAACAGCATTTTTCACGTTTATTGAAATTCGATGTTTTATTGATCCCACAGACCATCATGCGACTACTATAACACATATATTTACTGTCATGTATGTATGTATAGTAACTGGATGCTCGATAAACCATTATTATTATTATAGCCTCGTGATTTGTCGACACTTCCTCGTAGTTTTCTCGTTGCTATAGGTACTTACAAAATGCCAGATGTCTATTTGTATTACATTGACAATTTAACTGGTGTCATTGTCAACCAATGGCATTCTTCAATTTAAAAATCAACTACCAATCGAACGATTATTTTAGTGAAAATAATTCAAGGAGCTTTATTTCACCGACAATAATTCGAGGAGCTTTATTTCAGAGACAATTTTTTCTGTAACTATTATTGTAGTGACAATATTTCGAGGAGCTTTATTTGAGCGACAATTTCTTCTGTAACTATTTTTTAATGAAAAGTTAAATTGTCAAGACGAATAGGACTCTAGGTCGAAATATTGCAGACAATTTTTGCTCTTCAGATTGTCTCGTTTCTGTTGCAAGCACTCGTCGTTATTTTCGTCACTGCAGAAACTCGTATCTAAATCGCAAAAATTATTGTCGGCAATATTTTGACCTCTCGTCCTATTATTACTGACAATTAACAATTGATTATTGTCTTAATAAGTGGTACCCTGGAAAACAAAAGGTTTATGAACGCCAGTTACGTTTACGAACTGTCAATTATGTTTATGAACTGTTAATTTAGCATTCTGCAAATGTAAATAATACCTAGAATACGCCTAACCACTACTGATAAAGTAGAAAGGGTGTGTTTACTCGGTCGACAATAAATACACTTATTTGGATTAAAATTTAAATTTTAACTATTTTCCTAATTTTGAACAACTTTTGTAACTAACGTTTTTTGATAAAACTAGGCCTACTATAATTTTAAAATTTTTGCAGTAATTTTTGTGTCGCAGTAGGCCACTGTTTTGCAGTAACTTTATTTAAAAACTATGAAAATAATTACAGGAGTGTGAAGGTGAGACGCTAAACACGCTGCAAATCAAACAAATTCACAAACAAAACCACAATATCTCCAGTTATTTTGTGGGTAGTACGAAATTTAACGCAGCCGCCTATTTATATAATATATAACGTTTTAATACTTACAGAATTTTAGTAAAATTTCCTTCCTGGCCAAAATACGCCATACGCTAATCAAACAAGATCGCATTTATTTTGAAAGAATTTAAATCTATGTACGAATTAAAATATAATACTGACATTTTATTACAATATAAACAATTTACTGACGAAATATGAAGTCTTTCAGCAGCTACTGATAAAAATTACTTCATAAAGATACTGTAGTTGCTACCAAATTATTAATAAGAACGATTGCAAGTTCGCGGTCGCTCGCGTAAGATGTGTTGCAGCAACTACCACATCGGCGATAGTTCATATCGGTAGTAGTTCCTGTCGGATGTAAATCTACATCGGTGGTAATCCAAGTCGGTTTGTACACCAAGTCGGTGGTATTTCAGTTTGGTGACATACCATATTTTTGTTACAAATTTTAAAAGTCGGTAGTAAACCAAGTCGGTGGTAGTTTTTGTCGGATCTAAATCCACATCGGTTGTAATTCAAGTTGGTGGTAAAGCAAATCGGTAGAAGTTCAGGTCGGTGGTCAATTAATGTCGGTTCCAAATCCACATCGGTGGCAATACGCATCGGTGGTAGAGCGCACTCTCCGCTTCTTTTACCATTATTTTAACTTTTTCTCTTTGTGCCGTATACCTTTTGTAGTCGTCTGCATTCTTGTTATTTCCCAGGTATTGTATCCATAAGGTTTTCTTCTCCTTAACTTCTCGTTTTATCTCATTGTTCCCCCAGGGTGTCTGTTTCTTCCTATTTGTCCTTTTGTTTACTCCACATATTTCTTCTGTTGTAATTATAATATTGTGTTCTTCAAGGTTTCCCATAGTTTGTCTAAGTCCATTTCTTCTAGCTGGGCATAGCATAAGTTTATTTTTTCCAATATTTTCCTTTGGTAGTTTTTGTGTCCTTATATTCCTGTATTCGTTCTTCTTTTCTCCACATTCCACTTTTTGTTTTTCTTTATGGTTTAGTTTTATTGATGCCATCACTAAATAATGATCGCTTCCTATCTCACATCCTCTTTTCACTTTTATGTCTTTAACATCCTTTAGGGTATTCTTCTCTGTTATTAGTAGATCTATTATTGATCTTTCGTTTCTGCTTGGCCTTTCTCTTGTGTACTTATGGATATTTTTGTGTTGGTAAAAAGTATTCCCTACTACCATGCCATTCAGTGTACAAAATTCAATTATTTTTTAGCCGTTTATATTTTTTGTACTTTCTCCGAATTTTCCAATGCATCCTTCTGAGCTTTCTGGGTGGTTTCCCACTCTGCCGTTCCAGTCTCCCATCATCATTAAGGTGCCTCTTCTATCTCCTACTTCCTCCTGCAGTTTGTTCCAAAACTTATCTATCTCCTTTTTAGGTGCTCCTTCATTTGGTCCATATACTATTATGATTGTGATGATTTCTTTTTCTTTCTCGATTTCTACTTTAAGTATTCGGTTCGTTATACCTTTCCAGCTTCTTAGCTCCGACTTATTCGTTTTGTTAATTATACATCCTACTCCAGATTGAGCCCACTCAGATTTGTCTACTTCGCTGTATATCATCTGTCAAATGTAATGGCAACCAAATAAATAGCAAACTAATTTGTTGATGCTTTGAGATGATTTAGTAATTTCAAGGCACCGCTGATTTG
>CALNHX010002460.1:151411-177973 GCA_940337035.1 Agriotes lineatus
TTTCTTCTTGGTTTCATGCTTTCTATTACTTTTTCTTGGGTTTTCTGTTGGTTTCTGCTTTATATTATTTTCCTTAATCGTTGGCCTTTTCGTTGCTTGGGTCGTCGTTGTTCCTTTTTGTTGTCCTTTTTTCAGTTTTTTGGTTGCAGTTCTTTTCTTCTGTCATCCCACACATAAAGTTTTTCTCCGATTTCTAGTTTTTGGTATCCTATTTTGGTTTTATGACCTTTCTCTCTTTCTTCTTTTGCTCTTTCTCTTATTGCCATCTGTATTTTACGTTCCGTTAATGTCATGTCACTTTCTATATAAATCCTTTTTCCTTTCAGCTTATTTTTATTTTCCATTACACTCTTTTTCTGGTTCCATTCACTCAATTCTACCAGTATTGCTTGCTTTCCTTCCTCTCTACCCACCTTGTATGTTGCCGTGATCTTTGGCGTTATTCCGAGTGTTTCGCTCATGAAAATCTCTACTCCCCTCTTCATATCATCCTGTCTTAGTTGTAACCCTTTTATGATGATGTTGTTTCGTTTCTTTGCTTTTTCTTGGTTCTCAGTTTTTTCTTCTAGCGCTTCTATTCTCTTAGTAAGTTGGTTTCTTTCTCTCTCCCAATTTGTTTCTTTTCGTATCATTTCTTCCTTCAGTCTTCTTATTTCCTCATTGTTCTTCTTAAGTTCTTCTTTCAGTTTCCCCATTTCTTCGTTGTTTTTTCTTAGTTCCTGATTATTCTTGCTTATTTCGTTTTTCAGGTCGGCGTTCATATCTGTTATTAGTTTCTTTAGTTCCTCCATGTTTTCTTCTTTTTCTGTTTTCTCTTCTTCCCCTGCTTCTTGTAACTTTTTTTCGTTGTTTTTCGTTATCTCGTTTTCTACTTGCTTAATCTGGCGATCTTATTGTTATTTTGCTCTTTGAAACACTTCTTCGTGTTCTTCAGCGTTTGTATCTGTTTCTTTGTTGGTTGTTTCTCTTTTTCTTTTTAAGAACTCGTCGAGTTGCCCAACACTGCTCGCCCTATCTCGTTGCGTTTTTTTCTTTTTATACATCCGAACTAGCGGCGATACAAAAATCGGATTGCAATAGACCCGGTTCGCTCAACTGCTGCGCTCCTGTTATAACGTTCACCTTTTCACGTACAGAAAAGTTGACCCGCTTCACGTAGCTTCTGCGTTCCTGTTACTCGATCTCTTTCACGTGCGGAGGCGCCTGCTACCTGCTACTGGCTAGTGGCGGCTACCGGTCTTAAGTGCAGTAGGCGTCAGCTGCTTCTGCGTGTTCACGTTGTATGAGAGAGCTGCCGGGCAATTAGTGGAATTCCGGCGAACCACGAAGGAATTTCTGCCGCGCGTGTCGAGGCCGAATCACGGCCGATCCTACGCTGGAGAAATTTCACAATGAGTTCTTTCCTTCTCGCACACACGGAGTAGCCCGTAACTCGCGCCCGCCTGCACTTACAAGCACCAAAATGATGTCCAGTTAATGCCACGAGATCACAAAATTCACTGTAATTGCTGCGATATCTGGAATTAGGTTGCAGTTTTTTGGTGCGTGCGTGACGCAGGGCTATGCACACCCTTCTACGCACTCACACACGTCACCCTAATCGTAATTATGCCGAAACTTGATAATTAGTGCGGAGCGACTCGCGGAACATACGAACGTCCTTGTTCACCGTACTACCCCCTTTAATATGGAATCCGTATTACTTAACACATAAATTAGCTGTCGAAAGAGTACAAAGGAAATTTATAAAATTTTTTGTGTATAAGTCCGAAGGCGAATATCCACCGATTGGTGCAGATTATAATTGTTTGTTGTGAAAAGCTGAACTACAAAGTTTAGACACACGAAGGATTTGCAGTGCTTTGAAATTTTTGTACAATTTACTAAATAACCGTATAGAATGTCCTGAACTTTTGCAACAATTGAATTTTGTAGTACCTAGAATAGAATCCAGGCAAGATCATATTTTGTGTTGTCCTTTAGCAAAAACAAATTTAGTTTTAAAATCACCAATATATTATACACTTCTCCAATAAATTAACGCACCAAAAAAAAGTAGCTAAAAGTTTAAAGTTAATTATTGTCGAAACCACTTATCCGATTTGGAAGATTTTTTTTTTGAATGACACGTCGACTCTTTCAGAATGTTAGTGTACTACTCTATTTACATAGAAACTTATTTTTTTATAAATACCGGGTGTAACAATTATAACGTGTTTTTTCCATAAAATTTATAACACCCTGTGGGGTTCAACAGCTACAATATCAAGTTATAATTCAAAGCAAATTATAGCCTTATCTTTTTATAACATTTTGTTTTTTGATTCACGCTTTTATCTTAACCACTGCAAAAGTAACACAATTTTATAGCATAACATGTTTTTATTGACTTGAATTTGCATTAAATGCACTAAAGTAGCAGGCTATGGAAAAACAGAAAGAAACAGTAATTGTCATCAGGTAAATACAGCTGTCAAAAAGCAGTAGTTGATAGAAATGTGTTTTCGGTGTTAGTCCTTAACGTTTTTTTTTTTGCAAAACCTTTAATTTTCTCAGTATACAACGTGAAATGCGAAATCTTATTTTAGAAGAATGTGCTCAAGCATTAGTTCTGTTTGAGGAAGGTTAGAAGTTATTCTGGCCAGAGGCGGAAACACTCGCTACTGAGACTTTCGTTTACCTTTTTCTTTACATTTTGTTTATTTTTTGTTGTTAAATTAGGTCTCCATAAACACATATTATGCTATAAAATTGTGTTACTTTTGCAGTAGTTAAGATAAAAGCGTAAATCAAAAAACAAAATGTTATAAAAAGATAAGGCTATAATTTGCTTTGAATTATAACTTGATATTGTAGCTGTTGAACCCCACAGGGTGTTATAAATTTTATGGAAAAAACACGTTATAATTGTTACACCCGGTATTTATAAAAAAATAAGTTTCTATGTAAATAGAGTAGTACACTAACATTCTGAAAAGGTCGACGTGTCATTCAAAAAAAAAATCTTCCAAATCGGATAAGTGGTTTCGACAATAATTAACTTTAAACTTTTAGCTACTTTTTTTTGGTGCGTTAATTTATTGGAGAAGTGTATGTGCAAATATTATAACAAAATTTGTCACATCAGTGATATTTTCTGTTGCACTACCAATCAATTAGTTAATTCTGTGATATTATATTTCGGAGTGCAATAAGCTTGTATATGCATGTGATATTTTGTGTTTGTTTGTTCAGATATATCTGTTTTTGATAGTCATATATATTTTTTTTAATTTAAGCTTTTAGCTCTGGTATTTTTTAAATCATATTTTTTTGCATTTGGAATAGATTTGTTATATTATACATTATATTTTTACTGTTGATCCTGTTTTCTTGTGTTATAGATCGGCATACAATATTTATTACTATTTATCTATGTTTTTTGTTCTTTTATTTAGGTAAGCATTATTTTGTAAAATGTATATTATTTTGTTTGTACAGTTTATTGTCCTGTAATTGGGTATCCTGTTGGGCAAATAAAGATTATTATCATTATTATTATTAAAATTAAAACTCCCTAAAATCTCTTTCTGACACTGTCAGAATCAGCTGTTGTATACAGGAGGCTCACGAAAGTGTCTAATTTGACATTTTGAGGTTAAACGTGCAATGTTGCCAGTGCTTTCATACTTTGTTTGCCACTAGGCATAATGTTTATGGACATCGGCGTCATGGATACCTATCTGTCAACAAATTGTAATACTAAAGCAGTTATGCTGAAAGTCATTCAAGGTGACACAAAACTACAAATTACAAAGGCCTACAGGCATTATAAAGCCAACAGGCCAGACCTCAGTGAAACCGAAATGCGAAATCTGTTTGGGCTGCAATTAGAAAAAGAAGAGTTATAGGTCATATATTTTTTGAAGGTAATTAAGTGCAGCAAAATGATAAAATTTTATTTTAATAATTCAAATTGTAGGTTTGCTAAATGCACAACCATATCGTACTGAAATTTTGTCGCCGTTTTTTGAAGAGTTACGTGACGATGAATTACAACAGGGTTACTTTCAATAAGATGGGACAAGACTTCACACAACACAAGAAAATTTAAATTTACTTGGAGAGTTTTACGGAAACAGACTTATTAGTCAAAACATGTCTACAGTGTGGCCCCCGAGGTCTTGTGACTTAACTACCTGCGATTTTCTTCTGTGGCCATATTTTTAAAAAATCCATTTTTCAACTTCCACTGGACAATATTCAGCAACTTTAACAAAGAATTAGTGCAAAAAATCAAGAAATCGATAATAATGCCGTAATATTAAGATTTGAGAATAGAACGAGTTAAGGAGTTTACTTTCTTAGGAACATTAATCTCTGAAAATTTAAATTACACACAAGAAATTAAATCAAGGTTAATAAAAGCATCAAGATGTGCGGGCGCGTTAAATAGTATAATGTCCTCAAACTCAAAACAAATGTCGCAAAATGCAAAACTACGACTTATAAGACTGTAATTCGACCCACAGCTACGTATGCATGTGAAACATGTACGATGAATGTGGCAGATCAAGACATGATAAGTAGGTGGGAGAGAAAAATGCTGCGAAAAATATTTGGAGGGACTCGGACGGAGGATAGTGGGACAAGATTTACAAACGAAAAGGTAAAAAGGTACAAGAGAAGTATGGGGAGCCAAGTATAGTAGACTTCATTAAAGCTCAAAGGTTAAGATGGTTTGGGCATATATGGAGAATGCCAGATGGAAGAGCTACTAAGATAGTATTGGAAGGCAGAGCGCAAGAAACTAGAAGAAGAGGGCGACCAAGGAATAGGTGGAAGGAGGCAGTAATGGAAGACATAGCAAGGAAAGGAATAGAAGACTGGAGAAATAAAATCATGAATAAGAGACAATGGAGACAGATTGTTATGCAATGGGCCTAAAGTGGCTTGTAAAAACTTTATTTATTTATACTGAAAAAATACATAAGTTGTAATATTTAAATATGTTTGTATACAATTTATAATTACAAAATAGGTATCATTCGTTTTCTCTCCCACAAATAGCTGAACAATAGTTTATGTTGTTCCTAACTTTATATTGGCATTGAAAAGTTACTTGCACTCCCGATTAACAACAAAATAAATATGACAAGTGATAAGAACAAACAAAGCAGGTCTTTAGATCTATAGTTTTCCAACTCCAAGGCACTCTTATTTCTTTTATTAAAAAATTTACGATTTCACATTTCTATTATTGTAATTTCTGAGATAACTACCTAACTTTTTGAAATAGATAGGGCACCCATATAACTAACTTTAGTTGCCATTTAAAAAAATGCAAGTTTGGTTTATATATCAAAAATCAAGGTTGCCATTTCGCTTTCACTCGTAACACTAATTGTTACGCAGTCATTTAAATTTAAAAAAAATCGCTCCCAATTGCTTTTTCAAAATCTTGAACGAAGTTAAAGATGGAGGTTAAATCCAGGATTGGTATTAAGTTCCACTAGAAATTCTGTTCAACTTTCTAAGTTAACCGCTGGTGTAACTCTTAAAATAACGAAGTAAGGTACACATAAAACACGGGTAAATTATTGTCACTCTGTAATTTATTCAAAACACTTTCAACAGTCTTGAAAAAACTAAAGGCTCTTATGGATTCTAATTCAAATCTAATCATCGATTAATTATAATTGTTAATGTCATGTATGCTTCAGGCTTCCCTTCTTCCATATTTTGTTAATTTTACAGAGTAGGTTCTTTGCACTTGAGTAGCTCAATAAGGTATTAAGTAATTAAATAGATAATTTTCTCTATAATACGCTTCATTGGAATACAACATTAATAATCAGCAGCAACTACAGGTGGTAGCAGGTACGTATGTGTGACAAAGATAGCGTATTCTCTCTTGTAAGTTATTTAATTTTGTTGTTGAGGTTAGGGGAGTTCCCAGCAGTCCAACGCCGACCATTACGACAGGTAATAAAGTAATAACAATTACTACAATCTATTGGTCTGTAGTGAATTCTTTTCAAAAACGTCTGTGCAAAATGCATTAAATTGCTTTGTTCCTTTGTGCAAACACACTTCTGATATGTGTATCGATAGCGATGACAAACGGTTCTTGTGTTCTTCATCAACTATTATTTTGCCAATCAAGATGTAATCTCAAAATTTTTGAAGTGTAACTTTTTAAAAAGGTTTAGGATTTCTTCCAAAAGAAAATAACAACGTTGTATCTCCTTATTCAACTGGCGTAAATTGTGAAATAGACAATTCCGTGAGCGTTTTAGATACATTAAAAGGCTTTTTCGAATGAAATGGAAGGATCAGTGTCGAACCACCGATTGTTTTCCAACCCATTTAGCCTTTTCACGAGATCAAAAGTGAATCATCTATCATTGATGATTACATGAGTGATTAAGCTTCTGATTATGTGGCAGTTTTGATTTCTGTAAGATGCAAACAACTATTTAAGATACCTATATTTAGAACTTCGATTATAATTGTTAGCGATGGGGCTTATACATATTTGCAAAACAGAATACAAATTATTATATTGTATAATAATTAACAACATAACGTTTTACATTAAAACATTAATTAAATAAACTTCGCTACTTGTTACTAGGAATGTCCATACATAAAATTGTTTTTAAATTTGTTTTTACATTTTATAAGTTTGTGTAAGAACAGTGATGTAGGTTGGTATCAAACTACCTAATAATAAATAACATTGTACAAGTATCTGCATTTATCATCGAATTCTGTCTAACCTATGGTTTTGAAACTTTATTTTAAATTTTTAGTGTTATTGCATGTTGTTGTAACAAACACACGTTTTGTTAAACTAATATGTAAATAACACTAACAATTGAAAATAAGGACTTTATCCAATATTTAAAATAAACATTTAACGTATTTCAAATTACCCGCATTTAGTTCAGCTACAATTTTACAGAGCACTATCGAATATTAAAAATATGTTTTTTGGGTTCAGGGGACTCTAAAACGTGAAGATCTGTTGAAAACTCAATTTCGAATTTTTGTTGTGAATCCAATAATTCCTTTATTGCAAAAAGAAGTAAAAATCGATTGGTGCTTGATTGACGAGCAGCAACTACAGGTGGCGCTACAAATCGTCTCCTAAAAATGAATGAGAGAGTTGGTAATTTAAGTCGTTTCTTTTCTACAATTGAATATGGCGACGTTGTTTGCTTTTAGAGGCTAGTTGCTTGTTCTCATGGTTGTAATACAGTTGTTATTAGATTTTTACGAAAATTGAACCGTGGGATATCAATCACTAACGAACCAGTAGTCACTGTGTTGTTACAAAAGTTTGATTGAACAATTTCAGATATAACCTAAACTGTTCAAAACTTGGTGTTTACTTGAGTGATTCGTCCGTCATCAACTTAATAAATCGGGTGCATTCTAGGTGGAGATACTAACTGCTTGTATTTTTGATCATAGTCGGTATGTAGATATAGATTTGCTCACCTAAAATAACTGTGCGGGTGAAAACTGTGCAATGGGGGTGATAATGAAGCGTATGTACGGTGAACATCAGCACTGTTTCTACGTTTGGGTCCTGCACGTAATTAGTTTTGAACAGGCAGTCTCTTTGTTCTTTTTTTGTGCATTTCACCTGTACAGTTATTTTGGGTGGGTAGTATGTATCGTTAACGATATTTATAAATGTCTATATTTCAGAAAGCATTTGTAATAAGAATAATTTCTTCTTTCAGAACCACAAAAAACCACGAAGTGTAGCAGCTGACACAATAGTGACGAGGTGCTTTATCTATTACTGCAGATTTATGTCAATCTTCATGTAAGCATATAAATAATTTGCACTTGAATACAGGAAAAACCTGTTACCGGTTATAAAACACTTCACCCACACAAAAATCAGTATATCAGAAATGCCTACCAACTTTTACGTTAATCTTGTATTTTCCAATGTTGCTTATAAACCAACTAATTGTAATTCCTAAAATAACTGGTTAATTACTTAGAATTATACCCTACATATTCAAACAACCAATAGCATGAGACAGTTTATCTCAGTTTCTATAGTGATAATTGATTTTACTTAATTATTTTGTGCTTTTCATTCCAAAAATTATTTTCATCTAGTATGGCTATGGAATATTTCCAACTTTATGAATGCAACTACGTTTATACTTAAATGTCAAACATGACATTTGATTTTTAAGTGACTTACAGTTGCAGTCATAAATTAGGAACTATTCCATAGCCATACTAGATGAAAATAATTTTTAATCATACTATAGTACGTATTATCCATTTACTTGACATCCGCACTGTTAAACTGACAATATGTTGGCAGCACTGCTATTTTTCACATTTTAACAATTAAATTACTGTACAGTCTAATAAAAAATACATTATTTTGGAAGTATAGTCAAGACATTTTTTAAAAATTTGGTACTGACAGTGCAGATGTCAAGTAAATGGATAATAGGGCGATATACTTACCCAATATTGCATGTGTCCTGAATATATCCAGATAACTTTCTCGCTAATCATTCATGCTTTCTACAAAAGAATTTGTGAACTTGAAAAAGTTATTAGTAATAATCAGTGCACTAGGGATATTGCAGGCAGTAATTCACCTGTTTTTTAACTCTTGGATAATTATTACTTTTATTGAAAATTATTTTTTTACAGCTTAAAGTTTTTAACTTTTGGTAAAATGAAACAGTGCAGCTTATAAATATGTAATAATTAAACATTTATTTGAAGTTAATAACATGTTTATCTTGCATTTTAGTTTGTAGTTACGATTCTACAAAATATTAAAGTATCTGATAATATAATAACAGTTTCGATCTGAATAAGTTTTACTACTGTTCCGAACAGCTCTTCAAAAGTAATTAAAAATTTCTATCAATTTTGCATACCTTAAATTATCGAACACGTAATTTCACATATGGTAGGTCGTTTGAACCTATTATTCCTTGTTATTATTTTTATTTTGAAGGTATCTTACGTATGTTTGAAAATAAAATTGAATATGGTGTAAAAGAAGCTCCAATGATACCCAGTTATACAGCAGACGCTCGATAACGTGAACTAATTCAAACCAAGTGTGTTCACATTGTCTAAATGTTTAAATTATCAAGCGTGATTTTCTTAATAAACAAATTATCGAAAGAAACGTTTAATACCACAATAAAAAAACAAAACATATGAAAGGGTTAGTAATACACATTTTTAATGAGAAGAAAAATAAGCTGCTATTTTATTCTGCATAAATTTGCGCTTATTTCAACAATGACTAAAATGAAATGCAAACACATCATAAACACCCATCCGATCGACTCAGCTGTGTCGCAGGAATCCTCTACATAAATCGGCGACAGTCAGTCCCCAAGAACTGGTTACATTATTGAGCGTTTCCTATATTATGAAGAAAAAATTAATTTTACGTAAAAAAGTTCTCTTGGCATTTTAAACTCGACATAGTCGTTTTGCAGATTTTCTTAAATAACATGACGCATTGTACAATTTGCAATACCACACTGGAAAACATTTCTGAGTGTGTCTCGAAAAGATCTATGGTTTGCTGAAAATGGCAATTGAACTATTTTACGGAAAATTAATTTTTCTTTCATAGTTGGACACAGGGTGTTTAAAAAGAAATTCAAAAAAATATTTGTCTTAATTCGACTCACGGTGTAAGAACGATAGGTGAATCGACGCAAGTGTTTATGCGGTGCCGCAGCTTGTCTGTGATCGCGAGATACTTCCAAGCGATAAGGAGCGCAAACGAAGTCTCGTTCTCTCGCAGTCACTCGCATTCAGTCAGCGGCAGCTGAATGGAGCGGATGACAAAGCATTTTGTGCATTTCAGGATTATTTTGTAAAATAATAAAATCGTGGGTCAATTGCTGTAGATATGATGTCGCTTCCAGCACGTTGTGTATCTTCAACTTGTCTTGCAAGGCTTTTTGCATGTTTTCCACTTCTATATTGTACTTAAATATAGCATGCGTCGTACAACGTTTGTTGCTTTTTTTAGCATACAAATTTGTTGCACAGTTCAAAGGTCATATTGTTAATTATATATTTGGTAGTAACTGTCGAAATTTTAGCAATTTTTTGGGACAATTCGTCAAGCTGGAGGAAGTAGCGATCATCCAGATTTTAGTACGTTTCTACAATTATATCGAATGCTTTCTGTGTACAAATTGTTAAAGCCTCCAGCGTTTGGCAATTGCTCCGTTTTAGAAGAAACTTCTAAGGCATCGTTGGAATTACAAGATTTCAGAACAATTCTTAGTAATACTGAAAAACCCGGCAACTACGAATAGAGGACATAAAACGTCTATTAGATTAGATAATAGAACGATCAGATTCCGAAGATTTTGATTCTGATTTTCTTTTTGACACAGTAGAAGAAACTGATGACATTACAGACTGTGTTCTTTATTTTTTAACCGGATTCGTTTAAAAAAACTCTTTAAATTAAGTAAGTGCAATACTTGTAAAATTCATCTTTACAGCACAACCCCTTCCGACGGCTTTACGACGGAAATGGACCTAACAAATATTAAATCTAGAGAATTTCTGAATCATCCCAATATTGAAATGTTATTATTTTTGAAGAAAATTGAAACCATACTTATGAAAAGAATAAGTTCTATCGATGTTTTTGAAGAACTGTTGATGGCATTCTGCAACGTAAAATGACTCATTTTCCCTGCACTGAACATCATAACAATATTCTGGCTCAAACGGTTTATTTCTACATTTTTATGCGAATACAATTTTATAAGCAACAAGAAAAATGTCACCGAAAAAAATCAGTTGAGAAACGAAAGAAGTCAAAATTGCAACACCACTGAACTCATTTACAGTTTATTTTATGTAAAATAATAATTTTTCTATATGTTTATATCATTCAGATACGTATCTATTACCTTTGCCTTGGTTTGTTTAAAAGTAAATACAAATTTCAAACAGTATTATCGTTTAAATACCTTCAATACCTATCAACCGTGCATAGCGGCACAATAGCAATGAGTAAATCTGGGACTTCGTATGCTATCTCTCTCACACACTTTGTATTACTGGCGCACGGACAGATTTGAGCGGCTCGCTGTATCACCTATCGTTCTTACATCGTGATTCGACTTTACAGAACCTAACTTCTTAATTTGAATCTTTAAATAGCTATTTGTGCAACAAGTGCTAAAGGTGGCCGTTTATGCACGAGACATGAAAATTATAAAACGAAGCCGAAGGCTGAGTTTCATAACATGTCGAGTGCAATAGCACTTTTAGCGCGAGTTTGCACACAATATTTTTTCTACGGCCTTAAATTTACTGTTATTAATCCATAATGGATTTCAAAACAATTAATGGAAGAATATCAAAGTTAAGAATAAACAACAAGCAGGCAAACATAACAGTAATAAATTGCTACGCCCCCACGGAAGAAGCAGAAGAGGAAGATAAGCAGATATTTTACGAAACGCTAGAAGAGACATGTGGAGAAGTACCGACAAACGATATCCTGTTGATAGTGGGTGACTTTAACGCAAAAGTTGGTAAGGAAGAATATAATCAAGAAATAGCAGGACAAGAAACCATCCACCAACACACAAACAATAACGGGAGAAGAATATGCAACCTAGCCACAATGACCAACACATACATCATCAGCACAAAATTTAAACATAGACGGGAACACAAAATAACATGGATGATACCAGGCAGGACAGACGGGAACCAAATTGATCACGTCATGATCTCAAAAAAATGGACAAGGATTGTACATGACATAAGATCCTACCGAGGAGCCAACGCCGACACGGACCACCTTCTAGTGATGATGAAAATTAAACTAAAAATAATAAAAACCACAAAAAACAAAACAATGAAGAGAAAATGGAACATAAAGGATCTCGAAAGGGAAGAAACAAAAAAAGAATACGCCCAGGTCATAACTAGTGGCCTAGAAACTCACAAAAAAGAAGACGATATTAATACAGAATGGACAAATATAAAAAACAGCATACTAACAGCTGCAGAAAAACAAGTCGGAAAGAGTAGAATCCAAAGAAGTAAAGGATGGTTCGACGAGGAATGCCAAATTATTAGTGAAAAGAAAAAAGAAGCAAGGAAAAAGTGGATAGGGTCAAAAGGAGAACAAGAACTTGACGAATATAATCAAATAAGAAAAGAAGCCACAAAACTCTATAAGAAAAAGAAAACAAATTGGATTACAGAAGAAATGCAAGCACTAGAAACATCAAATAGGAACAACTCAAAACTCTACGAACACATTAAACAACAAATAAAATCCCACAAAACAATACCTACAATAGAAAAAAAACAATGGGAAAAATACTTCACAAAAATATACAAAAGAAATGCAGAAGAAAAAGAAACCCAAGAAGTGAAAACCGACGATAGAGACCAAGAAGTACAAGCACCTACATATGAAGAAGTTACAGAAATAGTTAAACAACTGAAGAAAAAGAAAACAGCAGGACCCGATGAAATAAATAATGAATTGATACAACAAGGAGGGGAAGACCTATTCAAGAGACTGTACAACTTAGTTGTAATGATATGGAATGAGGAAAACATGCCGATGGAGTGGAGGAAAGGGCAAATAATACCGATCCACAAAAAGGGAAGCACAGTAGAATGCAGTAACTACAGACCAATAATGCTGTTAAATACGGCATACAAACTACTAACAACACTAATAAGAAATAGAATAACAATCTACACAGAAGACAAAATTGGACAATACCAACAAGGATTCAGGAAGGGACGGTCAACCATTGACGCGGTTCACACACTAACACAGATTATAGAAAAGGCTTATGAATTCAATATAGATTTACACATACTATTAGTGGACTTCCAACAAGCATTTGACTCGATAACCAGGGCACAATTAATAGAGGAAATGGAAAATATGAAGATCCCAGCAAAACTAATAAGATTGACAAAAATGACAATGAACGAATCAACAGCAACGATAACAACAAAAGACGGAGAGTCAGAAGAGATTAAAATCGAAAGGGGAGTGAGACAAGGAGACGGACTATCGACGGCATTATTTAATATAACTCTAGATGGGACCATCAAGAAAATCGGACCTGAAAAGGTAATCACGCACAGCTCAACACAAATTATAGGTTATGCTGACGATTTAGCACTAATCGCGAGAGACAAACGCAGCTTAGAACAGACATTACTAGCCCTAGTAAGAGAAGCAGAACCCAAAGGACTCAGAATTAATCAAGAAAAAACAAAATACCTGCTTAGTTCAAGGAAAACAATCAAACCAACAGAGATAAAAATGGGGACATACACATTTCAGAGAGTGGAATATTTTAAATACCTAGGCGTGATGATAGACGGGAAAAACCAAAGAAGAATAGAAATAAATGAAAGGATCAAGATGGGAAACAGAGCATACTGGAAGTATCAAAGACTGCTAAAAGACAGAAACCTTAGTAAAGACACCAAAATAAGGATATACAAAGCGGCAATTCGACCAGTAATAAGTTACGGAGCGGAAACAATGTGCCTGACGAACCAAGACGAAGAGCGACTAAGAGTAATAGAAAGGAAGATAATGAGGAAAATCTTAGGACCAAAAAAGACCCCGGAAGGAGAACTCAGACCACTTATGAACCACGAAATAAATCACTTAAACAAGAACGAAGACATAGTCCGATTTATAAAAGCCCAGAGAATAAGATGGTTTGGCCACATCCAACGTAGAAGTGAGAACTCAGTCATAAAGAAGATAACTAATTGGAAACCCGAAGCCACCAGACACAGAGGAAGACCTAAACTTAGATGGGAAGACCAAGTTATAAAAGACATACACAAGATGAAAATAGTGGACTGGAGAAGAAAGACTAAGGACCGGAAGGAATGGAATAAAATATCAAATACAGCAAAAACAAACAATAACCTATAAATGGAGAAAGAATGAAACTAGAACATGCGGACCAATCCACCGCGGAAACCGGATTAGAAGAGCTCAACCCGGAGCGGCTTATACTCCGAATAGGAGTGAAGGCCTATATATAATCCATAAATGTCGATTTAACAAAGGTTTGCATTTATGACAGTTATAATTTATGTCATAATAAAACGATGGCCTTGATGCGCAGGTGAATGTCTGTGGAGCCGGTACTGTCAAAGTCAGTTATCAAAGGTAATTATAATAGTACACATCTGACTTTATTCATTATATGACGCTTTAATTATTTAAAAAACACTTTACCTCTAACGCAAGAAGTAACTGAAATAACTTTACAACCTCACTTCCAGTTCGAAATTGTAGTTTTATAACCTCACTTCACTTTATAACACGTTCTAAAAGTAAACAGCTGATTTCACTTTTAACACGCTGAATTATAAAATGTCACTTATAGTGAAAAAAGCTAGCGCTAAAAGGCCTACTTTTAGTGATGGTTGTAGAAACACTAACAGAGTCCGAGCTGTGAAAAAATAGGACTCTGTTACAAAATACGATGCATCTCTACCAGACGATTAGCAGAGAGTAGAAGCTTGAAGAGGTCACTTATTTAAAAATGTGGCATAACGCACGTAGAAGCCAGCACCGCACGAAACGAGGATTTTTCAAATTAAATGCGTTCAACATCTCGTGACACCTGTGCACCTACGAGGCTACAAAAATAGTGTCAGAAAACCACTTTGGTAGTACTAAGAAAAAAAGTCATTTTTGCGGTGTTAGTTAACAGTTTCTTTGCATTTTGAACGTCCCTGTATGACCCGGACGCCTAACGTAAGGTGCATGCGCAGCAAACTATTGCCACCTGCGCAAAGTTTCCTAAAATTTCCTGCATTGCTGTCAGCTTCAACATTTCTTATCAGCTATTGACGGCCATGCTGGCCTAAAACCAATCCTATGTAATAATTTGCTTTGCTTGAAGCCACTTTGTGAGCGAACCCATCTGCCGAATTGGCTGATTTTGTTATCAATCGACTCAGGGCGATGCAAGTAAGCCAGTAGTAGGGTTTTACAAATTTTTATAAGTGACTTTTTTTTATGTGGATTTTCTAACCTCAGAATTAACTTGACACACAAAATGGATCACTCTTGTACAAATTATTATTTTGCGCCCAATTTGGGTGCAGAACGCTAGTAAAATATTATATATATAGGTATATACAGTGTGTCCGAGAATTGAGTTCGCATATGGTGTAAATGACAAAACATTTTCAAGTTAGATGCTAATATTCTATACCAAGATTTTGAGAAATCAATCAAAATTAATATACAGGGTGTTTTTAGAAATGATTTTTAAAAAATAGTCAAGAGTAAAACTACCTTTATTAGAAGAGATAACAAAACAAAAGTATTAAGGAAAGTTGTTTAGAATTAAGAGTAATGTCAGACTTTCAATTTTCAGATAAATCGCCCTACTTTTTTTTTAATACATTTTTTGGATTTTTTTACCAACATATCGTTTATCGTAGCTGTAGGAGGCACTTTATTATTTTTCTAACGTCTTAGTTTATGAACCAGTTAGAGTGCCTCCTACAGCCACGATAAAAAGTATGTTGGTATAAAAAAACAAAAATTATTTAAAAAAACAAAGTAAGTCGATTTGTCTGAAAATTGAGAGTCTGCCATTACTCTTAATTCTAAACAACTTTTTTTAATACTTTTTTTTGTTATCTCTTCTAATAAAGGTAGTTTACTCTTGACCATTTTTTAAAAATCGATTCTAAAAACACCCTGTGTATTAATTAATTTGATTGATTTTCTCAAAATCTTGGTTTGAGAATAAGCAGGAGCGATTCCTAGAATATTAACATAGAACTCGAAAATATTTTATCATTTACACCTTATCTGAACTCAATCCGCGGACACACTGTATATACGAGGGTATATCAAAATCTTCCCGGAATGAATTTTTTATAACGAGACTACCCGTAAATGTTGTACAATCTGTGTGAACTAGATAGCTATGGTATCTCCTACATATGCATACAATTGTTTATTTGCCATTGTTTTTTTAATGGTTGAACTGTCGCAATTTCTAAAGCTATTTTTCCAACATGGAAAATTTGAAATTTGAGGTGCGTGCAGTCGTGAAGTTTTTGACAAAACTTGAGTGGAAACCGACAGATATTCTTCGCGATCTGGAGAAAGTTTATGGAGATAATACTCCAAAGAAAACAATCGTTTATGAAGGGATAAAACGATTTCAAGAAGGACACGAATTAGGGATGTCGGCGGGTACCCGGGTATCCGGGCCGACACGGGTAATAGTCAACCCGGGTATATTTTCAGGACCCGGGTACCCGACTAGTAAATTATGTAGTGTCCAGAAAGTCAGCCTTTTTCAGAGATGATAAAAACTTAAAAACAATAGAAATAAGCTCTAGAGAAAGACAACAATGCAGTAATAACAAGAATCAACCCATCCCATACCACATAATGTTGCTTCTTGTTACATATAAAGCAATAAATCCTCTTCTCGGAAATATTAAACCCGTCAATAATACCATTGAATCGCGTCAGTATAGGTCGAAGTAACATAAACATCCTCTGTGTGATGTTGATGCTGCTACCAGTTTCGGATAAAAAATCACGTACTTGAATGTGATAGCACTTGGAAGTCGGAAAATATTTACGACAGACGACTTGCAGTTTGAATTGGCGAGTAGGTACTATTCAAATTAGTTCAGTTTAAAACTCGCGGCGTTAAAATGCGTAGAGTATAGAGCTTGAATATTGTACGAAACTACAAAAGTACAAATAAGAAAACAGTCATCAAAAAAATCGCCTGTATGGAAATATTTTCATTCGCCAGAAAATAATAAGGCAAAATGTAAACTCTTCGTACCCGAGGGTACCCGGGTACTGTTTTCGGGTACCCGGGTTTGATTTTAGACCGGGTACGACATCCCTAACACGAATCCATCCGAGATGACAGTTGCAGCGGAAGACCTACAGTCTCTGTAACCGAGGAAAACGTGGCTGCTGTTCAACAGATTATAGAGGAAGATCGACCAATATCATTGCATGAAATAGCCACACATTTAAATATTTGGTTCAGCTCACTCAATTGTTACCGACAGTCTATGATTAAGCAAACTTTCATTGCGTTGAGTTCCAAAAGCGTTGCGCCCGGAACACAAGGTTAAGCGAACTGAAAACGCACGTCAGCTTCTTAATCGGTTCGATGCGAATCCCAACAATTTTCTGGATCAAATAGTAACTGAAGATGAAACTTGGATCTATTTATTTGACCCTGAGAGCAAAATTCAGTCCAAGTAGTGGTTATCAAGGGATTCGAAAGGGCCACTCAAATTCAATGCAGACAATCAGCTAAGAAAGTTTTAACCACAGTCATGTAGGATTCGGACGGCATAATTCTAGTAGATTTTTTAGAAGGGAAGAAAACAGTTACGGGGAGTTCCTACGCTGATGTTTTGCGAAAACTCCACAGCGCTTTGCTGGTGAAACGGCCAGGAAAACTGCACCGCCAAATTTTGTTCCATCAGGATAACGCCCCGGCGCATTCATCCGCCATTTCAAGAGCTGTTTTGAGAGAATACCGTTGGGAAATCCTTCTACATGCACCTTATGGCTCAGATTTAACCCCTTCAGACTACTTTTTGTTTCCAAAGTTGAAGGAGCATCTGAAGGGAATTCGCTGGGAATCCATTTCTGATGCAAAACGTGCTGCTTTGCAGTGATTCAAATCACAGCTTCCTGGATTTTACAGAAGTGGATTAGAACGACGGCGACACCGTATGGAAAAGTGTTTTGAGTTAGAAGGTTCTTATGTAGAAAAATAATGTTAAATAAATGTCCTTTGCCTTTTTCGGTCCATCTCTTAACACCAAATTTTTCCAGGCCGTTCGTCACTTGGCTTCGCCATTTACTTCTTAGCCTCCCTCTTCTCCTGTTGCTCTCCTTATCTTCACTCACTATTTTCTTTGTTATTCTTTCCCCTGACAGTCTTTCTATGTGTCTTATCCATTGTATTCTTTGTGCTTTAATTATATTCACTATACTTGGTTCTTCGTATAGATTGTACATTTCCTCATTGGTTCTCCTTTTCCATTCCCCGTTTATTTTCTTTCCTCCGTATATTCTCTCGGATTTCTGTAATTTTTTGTGTATTATCCAGGTTTCACACACATATAGCACTGTTGGTTGTGTCACCGTCTTGTACACTCGTATTTTTAGTTTTCACGACACTGTCTTCGATTTCAACACTGGTATTAACCTTCCCGCACTTTTATTTCTTTTATTTATTCTTGCTCGAACCTCCTCACTACCGCTGCTGTGCTCGTTTATAAGTGTGTCTAAGTATGTAATAGTAATTAACGTATTAAGAGGGGTAACCCAGTCTTAACATTTGAGCATATTTTTACCACTCGAGCGAGCGCAGCGAAGCGACAGTCGTAATTTATGTGAGAAATGTTAAGACGGTTACCCCTCGAAACTTGTTACTAGGTATGTACATAATTTTTTTTTAAATTCGTTTTTACATTTTATAAGTTTGTGTAAGAACAGTGATGTAGGTTGGTATCAAACTAGGTACCAATAATAAATAACAGTGTATAAATATCTACATTTATCATTGAATTCTGTATAACCTAAGGTTTTGAAAGTTTGTTTAAAATTTTTAGTGTTATTATGTTTTGTTGTACAAACACAAGTAGTGTTAAACTAACATATACATAACAGTAACAATTTAAAATATAGTATTTTATTTAATAAGCATATAATTTAGGCTGTATTACATAAGGCTCGTGTTGTAATCATCCGAGTATAATAATCATGATCTGCGAGTCAGATACAATCTTTTATCTACAAACTATATCGGTTTTGATAATGACTAGGTAACGGTTTTTTTTTTATTAATAAGTTTAATGACCAGCACTAGCAGCAGCATACAAATTACTAAACGAATGAATTGATTTGCTTGAAAATTTTTGTTGCGGTCTCCATTTTATTTCTTTTAGAATCGGCAATGTAGCCTTCCGCTACGGAGACTGATTTCTATCCCCCATGGCGTTTCAAAGCGGTCATAGTCACACCTCCAGCGGTACATAGTGTGGCAGAGGACCTGCACAAACAATGTCTCATGTATCTTCTTGGATTTTTGATCTCCAGAAATGTAGCTATTTCCTCCCCATTGCTCCCTTCGATCTTGTTGATACCAGTTATTTGCTGGGTACACTTTTTGTTTTGAAAATTAACACTGCAGTGGTCGCGCCAAGTCTCACAGACTCGATGAATACGTTATTGAGTGGAAATTTGTTAAAGGGGGTGTAAGAGGGTTGTGCGTCTTGGTACCTTTTAATTTTTAGACTTAGTTGTCTCCCGATAATCGGCATAAGCACAGTTGTTAGTGTTCGTGAGTTATTTGGAAAAAAGTCTGTGAGACTTGGCGCAACCATTTATGTTTGCGAAATTGTTTTGCCTTCTTGATTTTTTTTACATTAAATATAGCTGCAATGAACTCACTAATAATTTATGTTTCAAACAACATCGACGTTAGTATACTAAGACGTCAATGTATACAAGAATTAGCTTTGATTTTAACAAATGACCAATTACATCAGCGATCACTACTCAAAAGTTTTCCCTCGGAAATCCAGACGAAGAAGTAGCTGGAACTTTTTCAGACCAGCTAGTAAATGACCCTTCTTCTTCAGATGCATCTCTTATTGGAGGTTTGCTATCATTGAAGCTACTTCGTTCTTAAACATGACTGCTCTGAACAGTGAGGTAGTGTTTGTATTATACCATTCACGTAGGTTTTTCATCCAGGATGTTTTCCTTCTTCCTTCTACCTTTCCTTGCATTATTAATTGTAAAAGGCGATAGCGTTGGTTTCTCAGTACATGTCCAAGATACTCTAATTTTCTTTCCTTTATTGTTTTTATAATTTCTACTTCTTTGTCAACTCTTCTGAGAACTTCAGCATTTGTAACACGTTCTACCCAGGAAACTTTAACTATTCTACAGTATATCCATAGCTCAAACGCCTGTAGCTTTGTACACATCAATTTCGTTAACGTCCAGCTCTCCATACCATATAACAAGACAGGGAAAATGTAACATTTGGTCATTCTAATTCTCAGTTTTAAGTCTAAGTTCTTATTGCTCAGTAAACTTCTCATTTTAATAAATGCGCCTCTTGCTTGTTCTATACGTGATCTTATTTCTTGCATGTCGTTCCATTGTTTGTTCAGCATACACCCTAGATATTTATACGATGTTACCCTCTCTAACGGGGTATTACCCACTCTGATTTGTACATTTGGGTGTTGGTTTGTTTTTGAGATGATCAAAATTTTTGTTTTCAACTTGTTGAGTGTGAGTCCGTATTCCTTGCTAACTTCGACGACTCTATTTGTAAGGTCTTGTAGGTCTTGCTCACTATCGGCGATTAGAACTGTGTCGTCGGCATAGCGCATATTGTTTATCTTTTCTCCTCCTACCGCAATTCCTTCTTCCGCTTCGTATAGGGCTTCTTTAACACGTTAATCGCCGCAATACAAATTCAGAAATGGGTCTCAAGGGCCAACTACGTAGAAGAAACAATAAAACATCTAATATTGAAACGCCTATAAATAGGCAGCCAAATACGCTATCCAAGGGGTAAATGTGTTGTTGGGTATAGGAGGCCACGTGCATTAGGCAAAGCATGTAAAGTTACGCACAATGAGAAGCTACCGTGAATCACACGGCCACGAAAACTTTTCAACGTGAGATGCAAGTTAGCATCACACGGCGCTGTAAATAAAAAGATTGAAATGCACGTTAGCTTCACGTGGCGATTAACGTGTTAAATATTGCTTCCGAATATATATTGAATAACAATGGTGAGAATATGCAACCCTGTTGCACCCCTCGTTTGATGTCTATATATTCTGATTCTTGTTCTTCGAATTTTACTGCAGCTTTTTGGTTCCAATAAAGTTCAGTAATTATGCCGATATCTTTATCGTCTAAGACTGCTTGTTTTAGAATTTCAATTAGTTTTGTATGTTTTACCTTATCAAAAGCCTTGTTATAGTCCAAAAAGCATAGGAATACGTCTCTGTTCATGTCTTTGCATCTTTGTACGAGCACTTGGATGCTAAACAACGCTTTTCTTGTACCCAAGTTATTTCGGAAGCCAAATTGATTTTCACTCAGCGTTTCTTCACATTTACGATATATTCTTTCGTGTATCACTCTCAGGAAAATTTTCAGTACGTGACTCATTAAACTTATAGTTCTATATTCACTACATGTCTTTGCATTTCTTTTTTTAGGTATTGCAACAAAGGTAGACCTGAGCCACTCTTTTGGGATAATACCCGAGTCATATATTACATTGAAAAGTTCACATAATACATTAATACCGTTGCCATCTAGTAATTTAATAATTTCCGTTGGTATATTATCCGGACCTGTCGCTTTCACTATGTCGTCCTGTTGAATGTTAGGCCCTGATATAGCTCCGTCCATATTTGGTATGTTTGGCCGATTATCTTCAAATAAGGTTTCGATGTATTTTTTCCATATCTTTATTTTTTGATTTGTAAATATCACTATATTGTTTTTTTCGTCTACCAAGTTCTTGACTATTTTCTTTTTATACATTCCTAAAGTTTCTTTTATTTTCTTATGGAGATTAAAGTTGTCGTTTGTTTTTGTAGTTCCTCCATTTCAACACATCTTGCTGTTAGCCAGTTTTCCTTTGTCTTTCTTATCTCTTGTTTTATATTCTTGTCTATCTGTTTATATTTTATTTCGTTTTGCCCCTTCCAATTTCTACGTTCATCCATCAGCTATAAAATTTCTTCAGTCATCCATTTATGTTTTTTACGAGGTTTTTGGGCTTGTATATTTTCTTGGCAGATCTCGTTTATTTTTTCTTTCATTGATTCCCATTTCTTATTTACACTTCCCCTTTCTATTATTATTAGTTTCTCTAGTTGTTATTTAACTTTTTCTCTGAATTTTTCATTTTCAGCTTCGCGCTGTCCCATTTATGTACTTTTATTGGCTTTTTAACATTTTTTACTTTTATTTTGATTTCTGCTATCAATGATCCTAATAAGCTCATAATTAAAAAACGAGCTTTTTTACCAAATTTATTTATTTATTTATTTTACAGGTTGTAATAACATATTACAAATAACATTTTTCAATATTATTTCGCGAAGGAAAACCCTTGTGTGCGAACCTGCAGACAATTGACAGTGTTTAATTCAACATTATATTTTCACATCGTTTTTTATAATAGAAAGGAAAATATATATATATATATATATATATAAATAAACATTTTTTTGTTTTTAAATCGTCCAAGTGAATTATCCACTTTCTCAACATACGTTTATATTTCGTTTTGTCTAAGTCGGAGTTTTTTAACTCTATGCTCAGAGCATTAAATACTTTTCTACTGACCGATTTATGACTTCGTCTAGTAATTTCTTTGTTGAATCTCATTGGAGTAACCTTAGTCTGTCTTCTTCCATTTCCTAATTGTTTATACTCTTCTAGTATATGTTTATGGTTGAAGGTAATTGCTTTTTCTACAAAGTATTTCCTTATAGTAATAATATTTGTTTGTTTGAAGAGTAGATTTGATGAGTATAGTCTATGTTTCTTAAATATTATTTTGACAATCCTTTTTTGAACATCTGAGAGCGGTTTCAATGTGTTATCGTAAGCCCCACCCCAGGCTATTATACCATAGGTAGCTATAGACCAAAATAAGGCGTAATATACAGTTAACAACTGCTCCATACTTAGGATATGGCTCAATTTATAGAAAATGAGTATTAGATATCTGATCTTTTTTACAATCTGGGTAATTTGATAGTTCCATTTAAGCTGAGAGTCTATATATACTCCTAAGTATTTTGCTGTTGTTACTCTAGTTATCGCAGGACAATCACAATTACAATTTGTTGGGTTACATGAGTCATTGTGTATTTTGATTTCGCAAATGTCTGGTGTACTGTCCGTGTAGCTGCCATATGTAGTAAAAACTGTTTTATTAATATAAATAAAACAAATTTTTTTTTTGTAAAAATTGTGGTTATCGCATGCAGGGTTTTTGTGCACTACTTGTGCATCCTTGTACCAAAATGACGAAAATTAATTGTTTTGTTCTATCTCTTGGTATTAAAAACATTGTTCTGACCATAAATGTATACAGGGTGTATACGAATTCGACCGACAAACTTTGGGTGCATATTTCTCTCTCTCACTAAATACAGTCTAAAAGATTAGACAACCTTGATCCTTATCTGCAAGATAACTCTGCACAGGTCAAAACACTTCGAAAAAAACACTATGAATTTTTCCAGATTTATTTTATTAAATAAAATAAAAATTAGAAGAAATCCATTAACTTGAATATTAAGAATAAAATTTATTATCAGCTATGGCCTAGCTATTTTCTTTAAAGAATTCTGGACTTCCAAAAACCATTAAAAATAAGTGTTCCTACACATGACACGCATTCAAATCTCCAAATTTGAATATTTTATTTCCACTAGTAGTCTGATTAATTAAATGTCATGTTTCATATGTACCTAATGTCATTAATTAATTAGTATAGTTCGATATTTGAGTAAAATTTCATTCGACGATTTCAATGTTAGATTAAAAGAAAAGTCACAAAAGAGGTTCTAACTTTGAAATGAAAGGAGATTGGTTATAAGTATACGAACAATTTAGGTACATCTTTAGGCAGTAAATACACCTTCGAAGTTTGTCGGTCGAATTCGTATACACCCTGTATAGAAAATTAAAATCTTGAAATCCATCAGAGGCTATTATGAAATTAGCATGATCTACAAAAACCTTTAAAAAACAGAAAACAATAAATAGAATAATATTTTTCTTATGTTAGTAGCAACTGAAATATAACTGAAAATCTTGGTAATAGTAAATAAACATCTCATATTAAAATTTATTGTCATATAAATGGTTCTGAATTTTTGAGTTTGAGAGACTTGGCGCGACCAGCCGTGTCATGAAATTGGGCGCGACCACTGCAGGGTTAAGGAAGAAGGAATTTGACGGTGCATTCGGTGAACAAAGATTTGCGTATTTTTAACAATGTTATAAAACAATGTTATAAAAACTGTCAGTTATTGAAAAGTTGCGTGGAGCTTTGGTCTTAGTATGCGAAACACATATGTTGTATATCATTTTTACTGCTTTCAGTATTCATGTTTGCACAAACTCAACCATTTCAACAAAACAAATAGCACTTTTATTAACTCGACATTAATGTGATTCGTTGATAATGTAGCCTATTATGTGGAACATGAAATTTCATATTACACTAGTGGAATATGGGACGCTTTTTGTACTTAGAGTTGGATACATAATGCGCATATTATTTGACAGTTGTAGATAAAAGAATTTTCATCCAATATTTAAAGTAAACATCCAACGTATTTCAAATTACCCATACTCAATTCAGCGACAATTTGACAGAGACCTATTAGTATATTATGATACGAGTTTTATAAGAAGCATTTTGTACGACGAGCAAAGCGACAAAATGCCTTATAAACGAGACATCACACAGTATTTTAGTATTTTGCCACTTAAAAAAAAAAAAATCAAAGTTTACGGAATTTCGCGGCAGTTGATAACATTTGTGCGGTGCAATAAAGGCGGCTATTGACAAAGTACCTATGTTTGCAAACGTTAAAAACATTAATTGCTCCGTTTTTAGTATTTTTATTGTAGCATCGCTTTTTGTCTATTACGATACGACTATCGTAATAGCCTCAGTACAAACGCAAAGTAGATAAACTATATTAAAAATGTATTGGTGCAGCAACTATAGATGGTGCTACAAATCGTCTCCTAAAATTGAATGAAAGAGTCAGAAATCTATTTCTTTTCTTTATAATAATAATAATAATAATAATCAGCCTATTGAACACTTTTTGTTTAATCCGCACCGGTAATTTTGCTTTAAAAATATGTTTTAAGCTCCAGAAGCATTTCTACCTTTAATCAATGTGTCGATTGAGTTCTTTTTTCATGTTGTTAAATAATACACAATGAGAATAATGTAAGACTACATTTAATGTTACCATGGTGTTTGTAAACAAAATAACAACACAGTGACTATAGAAATTAATTGAAATTGGATTATTTCATTGTACATTATTCACACGGTATATTGCCCTAAGTATACAACTTCTTCTACATACTTTATCGTGTTTGGTCCCATCCAAATGTTATCTGCTCTTCTATTTGTTATGGCGTGTGTTTTATCGTAGTTAATTGCCAGCCCCGCTTCTTTACTTGCCAGTTGTAGTTCGTTTACCATGTTAACCAGCTGTTCTTTGGATTCTGCTAGCAGTAAGTACCACGTCATCTGTGAAGCGTATGTTGTGTCACTTAATATAATACAATTTACTTTAAACCTATCTTAAGTGTAACTTAATCTTTATTTGTTATTGTATTGCAGCCGTCATATTTTTTATGTACTTGACACTTTTTGACTTTTTTATTATGACTAAATTTAATACATTCTCTTGGTCTTTCACCAGTATAACTTCTTTTACCAGAAAGTATTATTTTTCTGCAGCTAATGACTGTTATGCGCAATCGTTGGTCATTTTTGTTTACAATGATAACGCCATAATACGTTCATAAATTTTTATTGCTTGTACTACTTATAATACCAGATCTTGTTTTTGTGAGAACCTCGGATAATATTTTGTATATGTAGTTTTTCTGCGCACAAGTACAAACTGACTAACAAAACTTAAGTCTAATAATTATAAAATGGGGCTCAACCATCTGGGCTAACTATGATTTGTTTGTCATTTGAGGTCAATTTGTAACTGGAATTTCGTTTTATTTTATTTTTATTTTATTTACGAAATAAACGGGACACCCCATTATCATCAAATAATACAAAGTAGAAAACTACCTAATAGCGGCACATATTTTACATTAAATAACTAAATTAGATTATAAACTGAATTACTAAACCTTATAGAATTCACAGCAAACTATATAATTGATTTCTAAAGCTAACACCACTAGTGGAAAAAATATCTAACTTATTAGCATGTATATGCAGGAATTTCAAGGATCTATCAATGACGGAATGCTTTCCATAATTGGTCGAATGAAATTTAATGTAAAACGTATCATGGGTGCGTAAACAACGATTAGGAACATTCAGCTGAATTCTCTCCAATAGGTTTGGACAATCAATAATATTATTTAATAGTTTAAATATAAACATAATGTCGAACTGAAACCTCCTCTTTTGAAAAGACTCTAAGTTAAGTCTACTTGATATCTCATCGTAATTAAAATTAAAATTTACCCCATGTTCAACTTAGAAGCCAAAAATCTCAAGAATTTATTTTGTACCTTTTCTAATATATTTATGTAGCAAGTATAATCTGGGGACCAGACCACTGAAGCGTATTCTAAGTTAGATCTGACTAGGCTACAGTAAACATTTCTAACTATGTCAGCAGATAGATCCCTGCAATTCCTCGTGACAAAACCTAAAGTTCTTAAGC